>MU968530.1:0-36920 GCA_034641835.2 Pinus albicaulis | reverse complement strand
GGTTAAAAAACACCAGCCTCTTCCATAACTGAACGGAAGCACATGATGATAAATTTCCGTACCTCTCGTGCCCATCTATGAATGCATCCAATGGGATATCTACATCAAATTCTCCTTTATATCCCCAAAAAAAAATTCCCTACTACAAGAGCACCAAAAGATCGATGGACCTACCCTACACCATCCCACCTACTAGAAACTGAGAAAAGGAAACCCAGAAAAATTAACATCTCAAGATGACGATATGGGTGTGTTCTTATGAATCAACCAACCATTCCTAATGATGCTCATCAATCCAAACCATGAGTATTATGTGACAATATTCACAGTAATCGAACCTGATTTCGAAGCTATGTTAGAGAAACCCTAAACTCAACGAAAATAGGTGAAATGTGGCACCACCGCATTGACATGTGCCAATCGTACAAGTGGTAGAAAATTGGCATGCTCAAACAACGAGGTGATGCAGAATGACATGAGGGAGAAATATCGAAAAGCCCCAAATATGGAGAACTGTGGGAAGTTCATCACCAACCTCAGAGATCGATAACCTTACATGATGTAACCTATGAAATCGTAAATGGAAAAATCATGAACAATAAAGTAACCTATGAAATAACAAAGTTTGATTCATCCTGGGAGTGGTAATGGGAGAAATCATAGTGAACAATAGGAAACATGCAGAAAGTTGCTTACAATCAAATATTGAAAAACACAAAAACCTAGATAATAATCATGAACAAGCTTAATATTGAATTATGAACCGTAAAGGAACTTAAAAAATGTGACATTATTTAACCCGGTCAAGTACACAAGAAAAAAACATTCCGGACATGACCTCGGTTGACAAGTTGTATCGCTCATGATGCAAGAGGATTTGTACCAGGACTGCCAAGTCAATCAAAATCCATCATTATCTATACAATAAATACAAGTAATTGATGTAGTATTTTTTTTACTCTAAGATGCATTTCATGATGGTTGTTAGAACATATGTTGAAAATGTCAAAACATACCCGAATAAGGTCCTTCATTTCAAGAACAATTTATCGAGTCGCATGAATCAGAAATGCTCTCCCACGCATCTGAAAGAGTAGCAACTAAGTCAATGTTGACTTTTTTGTCGTGCTACGCCTGATCGAGGGAGGTTTGCTCCAAGATTAAATCCGCTCCAATAAATTATTCTCTACTAAATAAAAAGGCCAAATACGTGAAGGTGGAAGCTCTTATGGCCCCTCCCCCCCCCCCCTCACATCACTCTCAATTTCCCTCATCACCTATTATATATTTCATTTTTTACTTTCATGAGCATAAAAAAAATATTCAATAACTAATAAAAAAACAATTCAACAAAAGCACGCAGTTAGTATTGCAATTAATGCTTCGACATAAAAATAGTATGATAAACGAGTTTTTTTATATAACGCAAAAAAACGTTCCAAGTATGGTAACGTTTGTCTTAGGCAATACAATATTTACATTATCAAATTTTCTTTTTCTTTCCTCCTATTTCTAAAGCTCCTAATTACATCATCAATATCATTGTGCTCGCTCCCGTTTCGTGCCTTCGACCGTGTGACCGCTGTACCTAGTCAGGAAGCCACGATGTCTAGTCTCATCTGGCTGACGGGGCATCGCCTACAAAAACATAATATTAAATTTTAATCGTCAGCTTTTAAATATCATTGAACTAGTTCGGTAATATTAATAAAAAAAATTAAAATGAGATTATTTACCCGGTGCACCGCCGTCGCCATGGATCAAGTACCTGCTCTTCCTTTCTCGGTGGAAGATCTCAAGGAAACATTCTCTCGTCATTTAAACAAAAAACGTTATAAGGACAACCATCAAGGTATAATTAGAAAAAAATTATAAGTGGAAATTAATTACCGTCATTTTCATTCCTCACCGATAAGAGTACTATCACTGTCCCCACTACAAAGATCAAAGGTGAGGATCATCTACATCTAGCTCTAAACCGGGTTATTTGCCTCGTCGGTAGTGCTGCTCGATTTAAAAAAGTTGTTAGACATTAAATTTATGGATGAAAACAAACATATTGAAAGGTTAATGTTTTACTTTATCGGCATTCCCAGATTCGGACTCCGCCTAAGCTTCGACGTTTCAACTACTGACAACGAAATGTTATATTTTTATCTTCCTCCGTAGTTTCGTTCCGAAGTCATCACCCTACATTACATGATTGTGTATTTTTAATCATATTTGATAGGATTACAAAACGTCAGAAGGCAATACAATTAATTATAAGATGCTTACCACTTCATTATAATTTTGGCAGCCTAATTTCAAGTAACGCCTACTTCCGGCCTACCAGATGGCCATTTTTTTCAATCTCATTAAAGGTTTCGAGGTTTCGGGTGCAACCTAGCATCAAAATATTGAAGTCGATATGACGGAAGACACTTCTTTATTTTAGACATAGAGAAAATTAAAGCTATTGAATTAAAGTTGTAATTTACCCGCGGGTCCAGCTTGGCATTATTCCTTCTTTGCCCTTTTCTTCTCCATTATGGACGAGTGCTCTCCACTCACTGGGAACCCAGAATAGCGCTCATCTAGGGTTAAATTGCAATTGCGTCTCATAGGTTTCCCCTGGTATATTTCAAATATTTGCCCGCCTACCCGAGCCACCGATGTTCACACAATGTTCCGACCTCAAAAGTATTTCTCAGATACATCCAATAGCTTTTTCAAAGTTGGAATTCTCGTAACCTAATTTCGTGCGTATGGTTGGCCAAAATACCGTCAACGATGGTTTCCCAGAAATAGTTGATTTAAATATATTTATCATGATTAAAAATAAAAATCATGATAATATATTTTAGATAAAGTACATGAAATAGCTTAAAATATTAAAATTTACTCCGGGAGTCAGACAAGGCTTTATAGACACCTTCATCGTTCACCAACAACGTGCCGTTAATGGTCCCCGTGGAGCTTACACTTGCAGTTTCAGGGAACGAACAATGTAGTTGGCTATATCACCTTCATCAGCTTCTGGTACTAATGCCTGGGCCATTGGCCGGGTGTCTACCGGTAGGGCGGGGTTTCTCGTCGGTACCCAAAGGAGCAGACAAAATAGGTTTTGGGCAATATCTTGCCCTCAGGTCTCACTACCACCAAACCGCGTTCAAGAAATGCCGTAAAAACTACATACAAAAGAACTGTTAGTTTAGTCAATGTAAAAATTAAAAATCAAACTATCACAATTCATCTCATGCGTAATAAAAAATATCCTTTTGACTTTTTATTATTACCTGATATGTATCTAGCCGGCTCATAAGTTATTTTATCCTCTCTTCTCGTCGTTTCCGTGTGTTTGAGGCGCGTCTATCAAAGTATTAAATTCTGACCTCGCATCTCGTGCCTTTTTTCGCAACAAGAACACTCCGGAGATAGGATGAAGAAAGCTCTTCCTCAAAGAGGGAATCTTCTGCATACTATGGCTAGGTGTCCGCATATTTGAAAAAATTAATATTATTTCAATTATTTAATAACTAAATAATTCGAAGAGAGAGAAATGTCAGCACTTTATATGTTCTCACGTCTCTTCCATCATCTATTTGGGAGGTTGTTCTCAAGATCGCCCGATCACTCCGCCACATCAAGAACAAAATTATAAATGTAAAAACTTGAAAACAATATCTAACTTGAAAACACAAAATGAAAACCGAAATAATTTCTAATAAGACACCGTAATACGTAGTTAGAGTTTCAAATATGCCTTGCATTGAATTCACTCCGGAAACATGTCATTGCACATTAAGGCACCCAAACAAGAGACGAGTTGACAATGAAGACTCTCATTAATATATTGTTGGAGCAACTTCTAGTCAACTTCACAGAAGACCTTGAGGACACTTTTGGAGCAACATTGTTGAAGCCGATGGTATAGCATTGTTGGAGACGATCTTGAAGGGCCTTGAAGTGAAGCTTTTTTGGAGCAACTATTGAAAAATCCTTAGAGCATTTAAGTAAGGCACATTCTATCTTCCATCACCTTTTTCCTTTCAATATCCTTTAAACGCATTTTTTTGATATGTAATGTTTGAAATCACATTATAATTCGATTATATGTGTTCGTACCTTCTAAAATTACCCAAAAATACCTCGGCACTATCTTCGGTGGATGCATGTTTGACCCTATTGTTCAATATTTTAATTTATAGTAGCAGCACATAGAGAGTTAGGGCTCTCGACTTGTTTTGGTTGGGCCATTAGATCCCTAACATCTACTAGGGAGAACCCCCTCGAGGTGGAGGAGAGCTAGCCCGAAGTGAAAAGAGGTCAGTGAGGTGACAAGGAAGTATTGAATTACACATGGTATCACACTTTAGCTTTAGGACTTTATCTTGAGAAGTGCGAGATTTTGCTATATCAATTCTCAAATTGTTACAACACTATTGTTAAGAACTAATAAGAAGAAGTGATGTTGAGGGGTTTTTGGTTATAAGAAACAATACCATTTAAAAAACTAGGTTCTCAAATTTGGCATTCCTTCACCCTGCCTGTGCGTCATCAGTCACTTCACAATAAACCATGCAAACTTAAAAGTAACTTAACAGATCCATAAAGTAACAATACAATTGTAATTCTAATTTTCATTTGCATTTATAAGATGCAAATTATTCAAACATGAAGCAATGAGGACATGCAATGTCCGAATTTCAAGATTGATGAACCAATACAAGAAGTTAGAAACTAAAACTTTGATTCAATACTCAGTCCTAACTCCAGAAGGAATCTAGTTCTTTGGCAGCATGTAACATGCATCGTGTATTATCAATTCTTAATCGACAAATAACCAAAGGTCATCTACCTCATCAATTTTCCCATTTTGTGTTTTTAAGTGTTATATTCCTTATAAAAGTGTCAATTTTTTCTCAAAGTAAGCAACCACCGAATAAAATAAAAATAGTTGAGATATGATCGAGAAATGGTCATTTATTTCGAAAGGATCTTCACAATTTCTTTTTCGTTGTTTAATCTCAAGAACAAGAAATGACCTAAGAAACTATCGTATAACATAAGAAACAACACAAGGTAATGGCCATTTTCGTAGCCAAATGATGTCCATCGAGGACATGGCTTTTATTTGGTTCTTTGCTTTCATTAGGAGTTTCGGTAGAAATGGAACTTTGTTGTACCATTTCCGCAGTAAAAAGGGAAAACCTTCTTTTTCCATGGGAAATAATTTACCTTTCCTTTTTCAAGATAATCTAAATCACAAAAAATATGAACTATACCGCACACATTCTTAGATACGGAAAGGAAAATGAATACCCTCATTAACAAGTGATGCACACATGTACATTTGAACACTAATAGATTTTTGTAGTTGAAATGCAATGCCTGTTTCAATGAAACTGCAGGTTTTTTTAAAGTAGGAGAAATGTCGTCATAAATTAATAAGTATTGGGAAAATTTAAATCTTGTATTGGGTGATGAAGACAATAGAGGGTATTAAATCTTCATTCTTGACATCTAGAGAGAACCCTACAACCTAATACAACCCAATGAATTACCCAAAAAACTCAAATAGAGTCAACCTCATTATAGGAGGAAGGGCCCGTAGTATAACTGTGAAGATTGCAAAGAGCCGAGGGTGAATGATGTGCTCATAAGAGCTGAGGGTCAATGCTGCTCTGGCAAGAGCTGGTGCAAACAACACTTCCAAGAGCCGAGGGTGGAATGTTGTTCTCCGTAAGAGCCAGCTAATGCTGTTCTGCAAGCACCCCAGGCTACTGTTGTTGTACAAGAGCTGAGGGGACACAGGGCGGAATGTTGTTCAAAAAGAGCTGAGGGGTGACCACATGGATATCGTATCATGAATGTGGCACACATGTACATTTGAACACTAATAGATTTTTGTAGTTGAAATGCAATGCTTAGCTTTCATTTAAATGTAGAAGTGAAGCAGGAGAAATACTACTTCAAATTAATAAGCGTTTTTTGGAAAAAATTTAAATCTTAGTATTTAAGATGAAGATAATATAGTATTTAATCATTTTATTACCCAGAGAGAACCCTATGCCCTAACACAAATCCAACAATTGACCAAAAACCCAACAGAGTCAACCCTACTATAAAGAGGAAGGGCTCCGCAAGAAGAACTTACCATTTCACAAGAGTTAAGGCTAATGTCGTTCAAGAGCCGAGGCGAATGTTGAGGGTGAATGCCGAGGGAAAATGTCAAGCTCGCAATATTGGCGAAGAATGTTGAGGGAAAATGCTATTTCATAAGAGCGTATATTAATGCACGCGTGATATTAGACGTTAATGTAGCTATTGCGACTTCGGATACGAAACAATAAAATCATTTTTATGTAGCGCACATATAGGTTTCGTATTTTTATGTAGTGTACATATAAGTGTCGTTATACCGACCAAGCAGACAAAGTGCTGTAGTTATTAAGTATGAGCTCTTTCAACGATGTTGCATCAAGTACACTTAGATTGTGTCGCATTTGCGACGTTTGGAGGTAGCCGTCGCAACAACAACGCTTTGGGCCATAGTGTGGCAATTGCGACGTTTTCTTCCAAACGCGCAATTACACACTTTGTCTAAGTGCTCGCATTGCGACACTTTCTACAAACGCCAGATAGCGATGGTTTCAAAGTGATGGAAAAAAATTCTGGGGAAATTTCCAAGCATTTGGTCAAAAGCGTCATAACCAAGTGTCGAATTTCGCCAAATGTAGTAGTGTGTTATATCAACTATTATTATTATTAGAATTAATAATATTAGTAATATTGTGATAATAAGTGTTGTTAATGTTCATATAATCGTTTATCTTCACATTAACTAATGAACGAGATATCATTACCGCCACTATTTATATACGTGCATGCGTCCATTCGAGGAATCGTGGATCCATACGAAAAGAGTTCATGGAGCCATCACCTACCCAATCTACTCCTGAGGAACGAGAAGATGGGGTTCTAAAGAATCTTCGCCGAGTCAACCATTAAAGCTCGGATTGTTGCAAACCTTCACACTAATCAAAGCATCAAAATGCCATGTCACAGACTATTTTCAACTATCGCTTCTATCCGCATAGGTCAGCAAGAACAATTCACCCGCAGGATACCCTAGTGATCGACATAATTCGTATAACCGGTTCAGTTCACGAATGAGTGATTTCGCCGCAACAATCGAATAGATTAAGCCCATAAGCGTCGACTTCCAACCGCCGACCTGTGGGATGAGAGAAGTATTGCTCCTATTTTTCAAAAAAATCATTCTCTTACGTCGGGAATTGATTAAGTCATTTAACGCAAATTTGTCTATGGTTAACCCTACTTCCGAGAACCAGAAATGTGGCCTGCTTTCTTTCAACGCAGATTGGTCTACGGTTAAACCTACTCCGAGAACTAGAAACAAGATTGGTTTCCTGTAAAATCGTTTGATTCGCATTCCGACGTGAATTTTCAAACTTCTTTAATTGCTTTTTTAGCGTATTCCTCCGTACGCTCCACTTTTAATGCAAAAACAACATCAATCTCCAACCAAAGCTAACCCCGTAATAACACAAGACAATCTCAGTGGAGAGAAAGTATTTTTTGGAAAGAAAATCTAGATCTCTTCTCACACCATTTCGATCTCGAACGTAGAAGTGCTTTAAACTAGATTTTTAAAAAATGGGAAGATTGTAGGAATTAAGACGATGCTTAACCGTAATAAAGAGAATGATATACATCTCTACAATGCTTCAAAAATGAAAGATTAGCCAATATCTTAGAAACCTTGAGTTGCGTACGTTCGAATAATCGAACCTTATCATCAATAACCTTCCGTGTAGGGATAGAAGTTGAGAGTGTGTTTTCAGGATTCATAACATTTTAACTATAAATCTTCTCCGGGGAAATCACATAAGGAATTTTTGAACCGGATGCTTCGAACTACCAAATGTAGTTCATCATCGATAATGAGGAATGGCTGATCTCGACATACACATTTATACCATGAAGAGAGTAATAAATTGGTCAAGACCCCAAGTTTGATAGCCCTGTATTAAGGATTAAATAGCATTAACTAGTTAAAACAATTGTCTATTTTCTTTTCTTTAATCCTCGACAAAAAAAAAAAGTAATCTATTATGGTGAATTATGAAGAGAACAATTATTTTTATTTTTGATTATTAGAATAATAGGATGAACTAATGAATAAAGAAAAAGAATTCTTCTAAATTGTGGGTGAAAAAGAGTTTCTTTAATAGGGTGGTTGGGGACAGCTTGAAAACAAGAGCCTCTCCTCCAGGGATAAATTTGGATCCCGTGAGAGGAGAGGGGTTCTATGAACTTTTGGTAAGAAGGGGAAAGTATTTTCGTTGTTCGGGAGAACCGCTGAAAATAGTCAGACTCTCGAAACCGCATATCCGCTCGTGATCGGACTGGGCCTTCCGCAGGTCAAGCAATGTGAGGGTTTCCATTGTTAACCCGTGGCACCAACCGGAATTCGGAGCTAGGGGGCAAGAGAGGAGGACGTCATAGCTCTCCTCGATGGTTGGGAGGACCTCATTGAAGAATCAATATTTTATTTCGATAAGCATATTTAACTTAACTATGGGCAATCTGGCGTCAATGAAGGTAATAGAACGTTTTTAAGTTGTTTAGCTAAACTCGTATTCTCGTAGGGTTTGGTTATCAAAAGAAAAAAATATATATATGTTCAGCTACTATGTGTAATCGGGGTTATAACCCTCGAAGAGGAGGGTGAGTACTCATTGATATATATATTGTTTTTCTTTTCCTAATCAAATTATAAGTTTCAGTGGTACAATTTCGCAAAGTGTGGTTCGTATAGTCTTCTAAAAGAGAGTTAAATTTACAAGTTCTTTACGCCCCACTGAATAGATACGAATAATTGTTCGAATCAAGAATTCTAAAATGTCCGTACGTACGTAACTAACTTTATTAAAATATACTTATAAAGAAAATATTTTAGTCAGTAAATGAGAAAAGAAATGTGTGGTGAATACAATAATATCATAGACATTGTAATGCCACACCTCAAAGATAACAAAGTGAGGATTTAAGGCGCAGTGGTTCGGGTTCAAACTCCACCTGTACCTCCTTTCGCTCCTCGAACAAAATTAATACTCAGAAATCCATGCATGTACCCTTTACGTTACATGATGAACCAGGTAATCGATGGTATAACTCTCACCGTGTGTCAAATAATGGTAAACCCCGTTACAAATTTCTAAGGGAAACCCTGCGAGAAGTAGGCACACAAGAGTAGTGATTCAAGCACATAACGAACAACCGTATAACCCAAGAGATGAATTAGCACAAAGGCGGAACTTATCCATGAAACATACAAATGGAAACGAAAATCAATAACGTGAAACCATCAATTTATGTCGAGAATAGCCTATGCGCATCATAATTTATAGTGATAAACGCAAACCTATTTAGTATTTATTAAAAAACCTTGCCAAGTCGTTAGCGCATTAAGCCACTTTATCATTTGCGACAAGTCCACTCGGTTTCCGGAATAAATAAATAAATAAATGTATATATATATATATATATATATATATATATATATATAGATATATATATAACTAACCGGGTATTAAAACTACGAAACGTGGCAACTCGCAAGAAAACCTTACGTTTAATTATATTTAAACGTAATAAGATAAACAAGGTACTATTGTATCAAGAGTTTATGTAACTAAAGGTCGTACAAATATTAAACCTCGGCCATGGAAAAGGCCGTATAACAATTGAATGTCCATAAAACACCGTGAACATAATAGGAACAAATTTTGTTTTTGCCGCCTTTGTAAAACCATATCTATTTTACAATAACCCCCTCGCGTAAAACTACAAACCCCAAGCCGGTGGTATTAAAAACACCGACAACCCACTCGAGTAACCCGGACGACGGCCATCGCAGAAATTCGGTAATTATGCTAACGTGTACCTACGAAAGAAAGACAGAACAGCTAAGGACAGGGTGAGTCGGTGAAAAGAACGTGAGGAAGGGTTCGAGATGTAATCCACTACAACTCGTTATGACAAAACGGAAAACAAACCCCGTTAAAAGTAGCCAAGCCGCAGCGAACTTCATGCCGTAACGCCCCGGGAAGGAGGTCAAAACTAGAAGAGCGGTAGTGTAAATAGTATACCGTAGGGTATGCCGCACGGCATGATTCCGGACTGCTAAAGAGAAGCGTTATTAAGGTAAGTTAAACCGCGTCTCGAGTTTATAACAACCCCGCAACCGTATGTAAACAACATGAAGCATCCGTAACGAATTAAACCAAATATTTGAGTATCTTACCTCATGAAATCGGCCAGAGTTGTCAAAAAGGGTTTCGAAACTTCATAAGTAGAGAGAATCCCCTGGCCCTCTCAACAAAAACCCTTGTGAGACATTTAACCGTGGGAAATGCGTAAGGATTTGGTGCAACAGATGAAATCAAGTCGAGGCAAGAGAAGGATTACCGAGAGTGGGGTTCGGGCCCAAATCCATGAGCTCGACTAAGAAAACAACTAAGGGTGGCGTTCGCTGCACGCCACGGAGGTGAGCAACGTTACTAGCCAAAGAACCGACAGAACTCTAGTTCCTTTTCCTCGCAAACCCGTGAAAACCGAGGCACGATATACAACCGTCAACCAAACAAATTGCTATGTACAAAACCCCATGAGATGACAAGCCTACCCTTCACCGTAACGAAAACTCAATGCCATGTCAAGCTAGATCGTGACTATTATAGCTTCATTTAATTATCCGTGAACAATCGTGTCGATAAGGTACAATAAATAACATCCGTACTTGCCCCATAATGACAGTGGACCAAATACTCTCTCGCATGCCTTGAATGGAATATGCATTTATATAAACATAACCATATAAGCCAAAGCCAAGCAAATGCATTGTCAACCTTAACATTAACTTAATGAATTATGTCAATGCCGATCTATGGATCATATATGCACATATATTATTGTTATTGGTGCACACTCTAAATAAAACTAACTTCAGGCAACGATGAGACAGTTGTCATTATGGGAGAGATTACACAAGAAAATTTGTTTTATATGAATATTTATTTTTGGTCGATGATTGCTACACCAAGGAGTCAAAAAAAAATACTACAGAAAAAAAAATTAAATACAATTATAAAATAATCCAAAAATATAAGTCACGATCCTTAAAATTAAAACGATAAAAAAATAAAACTAAAAAATAAAAAATATAAAAAAATAAGCCTTCTCCACTACTTCCATTCGTATAAGATTAACCCAAAGAACTAACTTAACTCCCACCTAAACAATATAAATAAGTGATTAAGTGAACAAATATTCAAGTCAAAGACATAAATTATAAATAAATTATAAAATAAATAGAATAATAATAATAATAAATAAAAACAATAACTAAACCGAAACAAAATAAATAAAATAAAATAAAGAATAAAAAGACCTACTACAAGAGTAAAATAAAACTAACGAATTCAAGTCAAAGTCATAAATAAATAAATAAAATAAAAATAGAAATAAATTAAGAGTATTTATATTTTTACTTTAATAACCAAATAAATTAACAAACATAAACCAATAAATAAAATAAAAAGACCAAAATTATAAAAGTAAAGAATAAAAGAACCTACTATATTAAAATAAAATTAATGAATTCAAGTCAAAGTCATAAACTACAAATAATTTAAATATAACTAAAATAAACAATACAATAATTTATGAATGAATAAAAAAATTTAGAAATTAAAATTAAAATAAATTAAATGTATTTTATTTTAATTTAAATAAATAAAATATTAAAAATAATAATAAGACCCAAAAAAAGGAGGCAAAAAAATAAATACAATTATAAAATAATCCAAAAATATAAGTCACACATCCTTAAAATTAAAACGGTCAAAAAATAAAACTAAAAATAAAAAAATATAAAAGACCTAATTACCCATTCATAAGCAAACCTAAAAACTAACTTAATTGCCTCACTTAAACAATATAAATTATAAATAAATATAATAATAATAAGAATAAGAATAAAACAATAACTAAAATCAGAAACAAAAATAAATAAAATAAAATAAAAATAAAGAATAAAAGGACCTACTACAAGAGTAAAATAAACCAATCTAATTCAAGTCAAAGTCATAAAGTAAAAATAAATAATTCATAAATAAATAAATAAAATAGAACAGAAATAAATTAATGCGTATTTATATTTTTAATTTAATAACTAAATAAATGAACAAACATAAACTAATAAATAAAATGAAAGACCAAATTATAAAAGTAAAGAATAAAAGAACCTACTATATTAAGATAAAAAATTAATGAATTCAAGTCAAAGTCATAAACTAAAAAATAATTTATAAATAACTAAAATAATCAATACAATAATTTATGAATGAATAAAAAATTTTAGAAATTAAAATTAAAATAAATTAAATGTATTTTGTTTTAATTACTAAATAAATAAAATATTAAAAAAATAATAAGATTAAAAAAGGTAAAATTAAATACATAATTATAAAAATAACTAAAATATATGTCACACATCCTTAAAATTAAAAACTACCAAAAAATAAAACTAAAAAATATAAATATAAAAAGACCCAATTACCCATTCGTATAAGATTAAACCAAAAATTAACTTTACTTTATTTATTTACTTTTACTTTAGGACTTTGACTTGAATTTAGTTTTTATTTTACTTCGTAGGTCCTTTTATTCTTTATTTTATTTGATTCTGATTTTTATTTTCGTTTGATTTTAGTTATTGTTTTTATTCGATTATTATTATTATTCGATTTATTTATAATTTATACTGTTTAGGTGGGGAGTTAAGTTAGTTTTTTGCTAATCTTATACGAATGGGTAATTAGGTCTTTTTATATTTTTATTTTTAGGTTTATTTTGACCGTTTTAATTTTAAGGATGTGTGACTTATATTTTTTCGATTATTTTATAATTGTATTTAATTTTTTACTCTTTTTTAATATCTTATTATTATTTTTTAATATTTTATTTATTTAATAATTAAAATAAAATACATTTAATTTATTTTAATTTTAATTTCTAACTATTTATTCATAAATTATTGTACTGATGCATTAGTTATTTATAAAATTATTTTTTGTTTATGACTTTGACTTGAATTCATTAATTTTTATTTTAATATAAAGAGGGTTTTTTTTATTCTTTACTTTTTATACTCTGTCCTTTTATTTTATTTATTGGTTTATGTTTGTTAATTTATTTCGTTATTAAATTAAAACATAAATATTGTTAATTTATTTCTATTTTATTTTATTTATTTATTTATGAATTATTTATTTTTACTTTATGACTTTGACTTGAATTTATAAATTGTTATTTTACCTCGTAGTAGTCCTTTTATTCTTTATTTTATTTTGTTTTGATTTTAGTTGGTTGCTTTATTTATTATTATTATTATTCTATTTATTTATAATTTATTTATAATTTATATTGTTTAGGTGGGGGACTTGCTTACTAATAATCTTATACGACGTAAGTAATTAGGTCTTTTTATATTTAGGCTTTAATATATTTTTTCGACCTTTTAATTTAAGGATGTGTATTTATATTTTGGATTATTTTATAATTGTATTTAATTTTTTTGCCTCTTTTTTTTGTCTTATTATTATTTTTAATATTTTATTTATTTAAATTAAAATAAAAATACATTTAATTTATTTTTAATTTTAATTTCTAACTTTTTTTATTCATTCATAAATTATTGTATTGATTATTTTAGTTATTTATAAATTATTTTATTATGACTCTGACTTGAATTCATTAATTTTTATTTTAATATAGTATCTTTTATTCTTTACTTTATAATTTGGTTTTTTATTTTATTTATTGGTTTATGTTTTTTAATTTATTTGGTTATTAAAGTAAAAATATAAACACCGTTAATTTATTTCTATTTTTATTTTATTTATTTATTTATGAATTATTTATTTTTATGATCGTACTTGAATTCGTTAGTTTTTATTTTACTCGTAGGCAGGTCATTTTATTCTTTATTTTATTTTATTTTATTTATTTATTTTATTTATTTATTTTATTTTATTTTATTTTATTTTATTTTTCTCCATTTTAGTTATTGTTTTTATTTTATTATTATTATTATTCTATTTATTTATAATTTATATATAATTTATGTCTTTGATTTGAATATTTGTTCACTTAATCAATTATTTATATTGTTTAGTGGGGGAGTTAAGTGGTTTTTTAAGTTAATCTTATACTAATGGGTAATTAGTAGTCTTTATATTTATATTTTTAGTTTTATTTTTCTTTAATCGTTTTAATTTTAAGGATGTGTGACTTATATTTTGGATTATTTTATAATCAGATGCTTAAAAATTTCTTTACATTTTTTTCGACCGCGTTTTCTCTTCATGGTATAAATGTGTATTTCGTATGAGCCATTCCTCATTATTCCGACAAGATGAACTACGCTGGTAGTTCGAAAATGCACTATTCCAAAATTCCTTATGTGATTTCCGGAAGATTTATGCAATTAAAATAAATCATGTTGTGTGAAATAATTAATAAACTATATTCCACATGAATATTATGAGTCAATATCATGAAGTGAGTAATTTAATATTCAGATCTAATGGCCTATAACATTTAAATTGTCTAACATTTGATCCAATGGCTGAGACATGGACACATTGGCACCTAGAGAAGTTAGCTAAATAAGGTCAATACTAAGGGTCAAGCTATAGTTTATTATTATTTTATTTTATTATTTTTGTTTTTTATTGTATTTTTACCTAGTTAAAATATTCATTACATTATGTCAATTTTTTTTTTATTTAATTTATTACTTTTATTTTTTTTTTTGTGTAATTTTATACATAGTCAAAAGTTATACATGACATTACAACATTTCTATTACATAATTTAAAATTCAAATCTAACTTATTAAAAGAAAAGAAAACTAACATTATAAAAATAAATATAAAACTGTCAATTGGTGGATCTAATGGTCAAACATTTCTAATCATTTAACATTTGATCCAAGCTGGCTCGACATGGACACATTAGCGCTAGGGGAAGTTGTTTTCAAATAAGAACATCTATTTATTGTAAAATAATATTCAATTTTTAATCAAAATAGATATCAGTTATTACTTCACATTTCAATTTCTTAGTTCTCATTAAAATAAGACTACAAGGTTATATTTGTCTATTGAAGTTTAGTGGCAGTGACTAAGCTACCATGTATAATTTGTTATTAATAGCATACTAATCATAATTTTTTGTTAGTAATTGACACATTTAAGAATAATAATACATTCATGTTAATAATACAAGAAGTAAAAAATAGGCATAAAGGTATTATGTAAGAATATGAGTTTGGATATTTATGAATTATAAATATACTAGCAATTTAATTTCAGATGTTGCAGCGAAATTGTATAAAGAGGTAGGAAAGAATACCATAGGAAAGAGTACCATTAAACTGCTCCTCTTCCACGATGACAGTGGAATTGTCACAAAGATGTTGCCAAAGTGGAATTTTGATCTTAGTTAAAGAGGGGTCTCACGAATTGCATCATTGACATGACAAGAGTATCTCTAGTATCAAGTTTCTCCTTTTGGTTATTTAGTGGAAGTTGCCAAAGAATGCACCGTAGAGATAAAAATATCTCTATCCTTAGAAATTATTGACTAGAAGACTTTGATTCGTTTCTTTGGTTATACATACATATGTATTTATAAAGGACAATACTTTCTATGTTTGAAGTATTAGCCAAGCCATGAATGGTTGAATTTATCCACACCCTATTTGTATAGGCCAACTTTATTTGGGATTCAAGATTTTCGTAACGATATACCATTCTGGTTTCATTTAAATCCATTTACACTTGCTCCCCTCAATTCAAACTCTAGCAAACATTTTTACGATTTTGTTTCCAAATCATAAGACCTACATCAAATTGTTTTGGATAAATTACAAGAATACTGTCAGTGAAAATATGACCTTTTGAACTCAAAGATGTTGAAAATATCAAAATTACCATACTCTACCACAAGTATAAAATTGAATAATGAAGATCAAATACACGGTCTTTGGAATTGTAGAGAGTGACTATGAGCATTCCTGCTCACACAAGTCAAGGATCAATTGAGTAGAAAATTTCACTATTATTCAATTGTTATGTATATTCACTTAGAATAATTCAAATGTAATAATGTTCATTTCCCAGTTTAAAAGATTCACAATCAAACGAAAGAGTTTAAGAGAATAAAATTCATTAAATTTATCGCCAAAAAATTTAGCTACCATCTCCTCAACTTAGGTTAGACTATAACCGACATACAAAACATATTAAAAGACAACCTTACTATTGTCGCTTCACAAGGGAAACCCGACTAATAATGGTAGAAAGCTACTAGCAATATCTTTATGTCTATCAAATAAAACCAAACAACTTATTGTGAGAACTTCTATATGCCAAGAAAAATGTATGGAACAATTAGCAAAACATTTACAATCAATTGGGTAGTGGTAGCAAAATACATCTCAGATCCATATGAGAAAATATGTTTCTCTAAAGATAAACATGAAAAATAACAAGAGATGAGTGCATGCATAAATCATCGTAGAAGAAAGGGCAGGCTCGTATTTAGCTTTGTTGGAGAGTGTCTCCCACACCAAAATTCGTCGTCAATGGGAAACTGGGCATCTAAGCTAATCAAACAAAAAGAATTGGCATTTTGAATCCATCGATGCTACAGATAAGCTATGATTTCATTGCAATCCTTCGTTTTCTTTTCACATTATTCAAATGCATTTTTCATTTTCCAATTTAGAGGATGTGAATGAAGATATTGGTTCCTATGACTTAAGATAAGTTGTCTAAGTATTCATTTCCGTACTCCCCTTCAATTTTTTATTTCGAATGGAATTCTCAAGAAGTCGTATCCCATACTTCAAGCTTTCAAGTTTTCTCTAGACTCGTAGTGAGGTGACAAAAGACATATTTCAGTTGTCGTACTGCTTGGGTTTGAGCTCTATAGGTCTAACCTATGGAGCTCAGATCACCAAAATTGTGCTCCTCGGGTTATCTTTCCCTCAACATGACACTAAATGAGGGCCAAAACCCAATAACATAAAATTTAAAGACAAGGATGCGAGTCAGTGGAATGAGCTCGAGGAGGTCGACACAGAAGGAAGAGAAAATGCTTTCCAACTCTGGGTTTGAGCTCTAGGTCTAACTAAGGTGCCTAGATCACCAAAATTGTGCCATACGTACATTCTCTCTCCCCAACATGACACTAAATGAGGGCCAAAACTCAATAATATAAAATTTAGGAGAAGGATGCGCAGTCAGGAATGGGAGAGCTCGAGGGAGGTCGACATGAGAAGGAAGAGAAAAAATGTTGCCCGCCTTGTAGGGAAGAGTGGCAATAATAAAAGTGAGAACAAAATAGGTAGTAAGAGGGAATTTTGTGTTTGTGGGAGCTAGAAGAACTTAGACTACGAGACTACGAGATTAACAATAAAGTTACTCAACCTCAACAATAGTACCTTTAATCTTCGACTAGGAAATTAGAACCAACAAATATAAAACAAGGTCATTCAAGATGGTGGAAAGAGAATTTACTAAAAGATGTTGGAGGCATGTTCATCCTAAGTTCTTAGCCGAGTACTAGTGCCGACCCCTCCACTAGGTGTTGGCTCAAATATGCCAAATGCACGTATCGTGACGTGAGAGGGTAGGAAAGTTTCAAATCGAAATGGGATAAGGCTACTCGATTAACAATAGGCTACCTCCTAACCTCAACAATAACACCTAGTTTCTATTACATCACCCTTTCCACAAATTTCGCGAATAATTAGTTTTGTCGGGAGGAAGCTCAAATTGTTTTATTTTCTATTGTTCAAGTTTTGACGATTGAATGTCGAGGATTCGTGTCGATTGACTTCCGTGAAAAATCCGTAGTCGCTGGGATCATTTTAGGAGGAAGTTGGCATGAAATGATTGAAATTTTGTTTTCTACCGATAGGGAAATTTCAACGAATACTTGGTGGACTCTTTATTTTTAGTTAAAGAAGCACAAATTGTTTTATATTTATCGTATAACCCTTTTTGATCGAAAATTTTAACAAAAGGGTGGGACCCACCGATGTATTTCTTTATTTTCTCGATCGCCATAATTTCTAACAACCCGGGCGATGGTGACTAAAGGCACGACGTCGTCAATTTGATGGTGACTAAAGGTTAAAATGTGCTAAATTTTTATGTCTCATTGATCGTGTTATTTTTAGTAAATATTAGAACATAATAAAGACATACGTATAAACATGAGAAAACTTTTTTATGTGAAGGTAATGACAAGCGATCATCATCGACGGTATTTCAACATGTCTTATCCTCCCACTTGTGGTGCCATGGAAATTCAATTCAAGGAAAATTTTCAAGAAAATTCCATCGAGTGATCATTGGGCCAACAAAAAGACATTGAAATTTTATTCGGTATCCAAGGAAATCCAACGATGATTACCAGAATTTTTGCAAAACTCATCAGTAAAAATTTCAAGAAAATTCACTTAAATAAATAGAAAAATAGATATATAATACAATTATAAACTATTAATATTTTTTTAACACTTGGGTTTCGATTAATACTTTGGTCTCAGTGAATTTTATGGATTAATACTTTCCGGGGTCAAAGGGGTGAAAATTTTGCGTGAATTTTTCTCCACACACTTCTGGGGTTTCCGGATTAATACTGTCCGGCAGTGAATTTTCTGGATTAATACTTCTGGGTCTCATGTGAATTTTCTAGAATATCACTTGGCTCCATCGTGAAATTTTCCAGTGAATTTTCTCCACAATACCACCTCAACTTACAAAAAAAAAAAAACTTGAGTTTCTCGATTAATACTGGTCTCATGTAGAAATTTTGCAAGAATTTTTCTCCATTACTACTGGTCCGCTCGTGATTTTTTCTCACAAATTTTCGGAACTCGGCACTTCGAGGTCCGTTGTCCGATTTTCTGATATTCGTGCACACTTTCCTTATCTTTTTCTAATACATATCTGCTCATATATTCTCAAATATAGAATAATTCAACACAACCTACCAAAGATTACCAAAGGTGTACCTAGCACGCTTACTCTACAAAGTCTTTATGAGTATATAGAGTCTTTAGAGAAATCGAGAGAAGAAAGAGAAGTCAAACCACAAACCGAGTTAGAAGCCATGCTAGAAAACAAATTCACATCTTCTGAAGATAAGATCCAAAAAAATAGAAATATTGGAGAATAAAATGGAGGCAATGGAAACTACGTCATATGTCATAGAAAAACAAAACCAAGATACGAACCAAAAAACATCCCGCAAGGAGATGTTGATAATATAGAGAGTCTTAAAATGAAGGACATGATTAAAGAATTAGAAGAAAAAGTTAACAACAATCTCACCCTAAATAGTGGAGTTATGTAAATTAGATATCAAACCAATTAAAGATGAAATGAAAAAATTGATCGAATTAGACCATGAGTGTAATAAAGGGCCTTGAACCTTATAATCTTTCGCTTGAAAGAGGAGGTAGACGAGGATACTTTAGCCATAGCCCGCACAAAATTACATAATAAATCACAAATTAAAACCACGTGTCTCACGAAGCAACAAGGTTAGGGAAATTAATGAGAATAAAGGAAGATCGATCCGACAAAGGTGAGCTCTCACCGACCATAAGTATGAAGCACAAAACCTCATGTCTAAAGGAACGGGAATATTTATAAACGAAGATCTCATTCCTTAAGATCGGCTGCACTAAGAAAGGAGGGTCAAAAAGGTAAATAAGCTAGAAGGAATAGATTGGGCAATAATAAAAATAGAAAAGCCGTTATTCGAGATAGAAACCAAAAAGATAGTAATAAATAGAAATTTAACACGCTTCCGAATTATTTCTGAACTGGGTTTTGCTTTCCATGGAACAAAGGCCCCAAGCTAAGTTGGATCTCAAATGATGTTGATATTACTTTTCTTGTTGAAACTTGGGAGCCCAAAGAATCTAAGGTCCCTAACATACATGGCTTCGCACTATTCACGTGGAACAAGTGATCGTCCAAATAGATGCATTGGGGCATATCTTGGTACATTAAGAAGAACATCTAACCCCATGCTAGGATTATAAAAACGACCCTTACAACCAATATAGTTTGGTTGAAATTACCGTACATTAATGATAAAAAAGACTTACAAGAATCACATCCCCCCCCCCATTAATTCTAACTTCTATAAGAAAAAGAATCTAGATAAAAAAGAACTCTTACAATGGTTTAGAGAATGATATTTCTAGCCTAAGGAATGAAGGTAATATCCTTTTAATGGGTGAATTTAATGCTGAACTTCCGAAGCAACCAAGCTATTCTTCTAATCAATCATTCCAACCCCAATCCCTTGCTGGGGATTTAAGACCTTACTCAAGCAGCTACAAAAGGAGTCTCCGAAGACCCCGAGGATAATTTGTTTGGCCGGAGCTTAACTTAAGCTCGTAGTGCTTAGATCTCATAATTTGCAAATACTAAAGAAGTGGGCTCAATTATAGCAAGATGAACTCGCATTCATGGGGCTAGGCAGAGTGTGGTAGACTATGTTATTTTCTTATCTCCCTTTATAAAATGAAATAATAAATTTTGACATCTTAGATGACCACGAAATCACTCGATCATAGGCCTTTAATCATAACTCAATTTTGTCATGCATAGAGATCCAGAAAATGATCCTTATGGTCAAAAGAACTTAATCTTTGATATAAATAAAAACGACCTTTCTAAATGAATTAAAAACTAATTTCCTTTATCTAGTGTAGACAACAGATGACCTCTTCATCATAATTTTACTACAACCCTCTCATATTCTATTAACAAGTTCTCAATTGAAGTTTTCAAGTAATAAAATAAATAGCAAAACTAACCCATGCATGACAAAGATTGTAAAAGTGCAAGAGCAATCGATGAATCTTCAAAATTAACAAGATAAAAATCTACAAAGTCCTAACTAAAAGGAAAAAAAGACAATATATTCGTAAAGCCAAGAGAATCTCTTACACCTCTCTAAGGTGGCTCCTAAGAAATTAAGCGGAGGCGATTCTAACTAGGAAAACTAAAGATAATAATAAAATTTCTTTACATGACCGGAATTCCTATCTCAAAAAGCTTTTTTATGGATCTCCAAATGCCGTGATTTTGAAACTCGTCAACGAAGAATTTTTCTCATTAAGACATTGATTTTTGGGAAGTTAAACAATTTAAAATGGGAAAGCTAAAGACATTGAAGGTTACTGTGCGGAAATCTTAAAAATTGGAGGTCCCGTCCTCATCCCCACATCCAAAAGCTTTTCAACCAAGCGGCCTAAGCAAGGGTTCCCTAAACTCGGACTTAGAGCCTCATTATCCCTATTTTTAAAAGTGTGGGGATACAAATAACCCCTCTAATTATCGACAATTAGCATCACCTCTCACCAAGACAGTATTATTTTTGAAAAGAAGTCGAAAGAATGGCTTGAAAGTAAAGGTAAGTGGGCTGTAAAGGCCAAGCGTGGTTTGTAAGGTAGTACTCCAACAACGACCACCTCGTTATGCTTGGTGGACTACTGGGGAAGAATCCCGCAATGATAAATCCAACTGCTTCGTTGCTTTGATTTTAGGAAAGGATTTCGCTATGGTCCCTAAAAATAACCTATGGAATAGATTAGAAGAGCTAAAATGTTCCTTTCAAGCTAAGAGTGGCCGCTATAAGGTTATATGAGAAATGTAATCACAAGTTAAAGAGAAATGAGGGGTGGTCAAAAGATATTAAGTGTAATATCGTAGCAACAAGGTTGCCCCTCTCCTCTACCCTATTTGGCATTTACATCGACAAGCTAGAAGGTTGTTTAGAGGAAGAAGGATGTGCTGGCACGATCTTAGCTAGGATAGTCATCATCCTTCTTCTTTATGCCGATGATATTGTTCTTCTCGCAAGGTTCCCATCCTCGATCTCGATAAGCAACTTAGACTTCTTAAGGATTTCTCGCTCTACTATGGGGATGTTTGTTAACACTAACAAAACAAAAGTTATGATTATCAAATTCAAGAAGGCAATTACGCTAATTTTATGTATGAAAATAGTAATTTCGGAGGAAGTGTCTTCTTACAAGTACTCAGGAATTGATATTCATCACAAGCTCAACTAGAACTACAACATTCCGTAAAAGGATTAATGGGGGGTGGAAAGCTTATTTTGGCCTTGAAAATAACGTAAATGACAAACCTCGTAATGTGGGATAGTAAGAAGTTCCTCCTTGAAAGTGCAACTTAGTCACCCCGTTATCTTATATGGATGTGAGGTTTGGGGTCGTTAAATATCCTAAGGTATCCTCGGAGAACATTGAAAATACGTGGGTTATTATAACGTATAACCTTAAAATTAAAAGCAATACACCCTATCCTATTCTCCTTATAGAAGTGGGTCTTTCCCTATCGAGAGCCTAGCTATGACTAGCCATTTTTTATAAGCACAAGCTCAATAGCATAGGATACTATACTTCTGGTTAGCTTTAAATTCTAGCCAAAATCACCCAAGTGCTTAAATGAGTGTTGGTATAAAGACACTGCACCGTTAAAACCATTGGGAGATCGACGAGAATGCGGTATCGTAAAACATCAATAACATTAACAAAATTGTTACTTCTAAGTTCAAATAAAAAATGGTGCGAGAAAGATCTAAAGAACTAAAAGAAAATTACAGTATTATAAGGCCATCAACCCCACCTTCAAGATCAAAAGTATCTCTTTGTTTTTTTAACTACCTCAAAGAAGAAAATTAATATACCAAGATTAGAATCTAATCATGAGCTCCATAGTGAAACATGTCGTATCAGCTCCTAAAACACCATGGATGGAAAGGATCTGCTACATTCCGTGAGAATATGAACATCGAGGATGAAAACTACTTCCTCTTAGAGTGCCCCCGCGTACAACCACATTAGAGATCAATTTCATAATCTTTGTCAGTAATACCGACTTTCCTAGCCTTTTAAGATGTCAAAATTATAGTGAGCCTGTGGAGGCTTCTCTCCAAGCTTTTGAGCATAAGAATAAACTCTTAACCTAAGAAATAACTCTTTTCTTTAGGTTCGACAGACTAAAGATTGGTCCGAGTGGACGTTAACCACCATCATCATCATCATCAACAATTAAATTAATTTAATAAATTAAAAGTTAAATATATAATCTTTAAGTTTTTAACAAAATTTTCAATAATTACAAATCTTAAACTATTAACCCTTTCATACTAATATAAATTATAAATAAAAAATTATTATTTAAAAATATCAATATTAATTCTATAAATTAAAATTCAATATTTTATTTTATTGATTTGACTTTTTCCTCAATTGTAGTTTGATCTTTGTTAAATCTTATTTAAAATATGTTTTTTTTTTTCGCTTCTTTTCGATGGTTCATGCTCTTCTTATTTAATATTTTTATCTTTATGATTTTTATGTTTCTAAAAAATTATTATATTAAATTGATTTTTCAAAATTAAAATTAGTTTTAGAATTTTTTTTAAATTTTAAATTTCTATATTTTTAGTAGTCTATATATTTTAATGAAATTTTTTATGGACTTTATTTTAAAATTATTAGGAAAATATAAAAAATATAAATTTGAAAAAAAATATGTAAAAATGATGCTCTCATTATATCAATTTGTATTATGATGACATAACATGTGTATTATAACTATTATAATGTACCATTTATTCTTTAAAAAATAATTTTATTTATTTAATATTATTATTCCCTAATCAGTATTCGATATGCCTTAACATTATCTAATTAATTTAAGCGACCAAAAATTAATAATCTATCTTATAATGCTTTTTTTTTTTTGGTAAATTAGACTAATTCTATTAAGAAATCATATGGTACAAAGAGGCAAGCTTACAATGAAGCGAAGCAAGAAGAAAGGGATTCGGCAATGATAAACTATCAACCTCATTCACAAGTAACTAAGAAATAAGAAAAATGATCTAGAGGAGAAACAAGGAAACAAAAGGAGATAGTCATGTGAGTCTACCCGGAATGGGTTGAGACCTCAATACGACATTTTTTCCTTTCTTTTTGTTAATTCGACCTATCCATCTTAGGGCAGAGGAAGAACCACCGGAAGATTGACAAGGTTGATCGAGGGAAGAGTCTCCTTATCCGAATCGTATGAGGAGGATTCATGAGTACGTTTCCGTGGTATTTGAAGAAATAGTGGGTCCCTTAGGGCTAGCCATGGGTGCATCCTTTATTTGTTTTGTTTCCTCCACTTCATCTTCGTACTCCTTATCCGAGCTTCTCGAATGACTCAATGTCATCCATGGGTGGTGGATTTCATGGTTTCCACTTTAGATTTTGGTTTGCGATTGCCTTTCTTATTTTCGCTATGAATGTGGTGTGCATGTGTCTTGAAGGTGCCCCATTTGATGGAAGTGGCAAGATCGTGGCGTGTTCTCATAGTCTAGGGATCGAGTCCACATGAGATCTCCAACTTTGAGATCGATTAGATCGATTTAATTTTACCGATGTCTATCTCAACGCAAATTCTTCCATAGGTGTATATTCCTTTTCACCCCTCGAGGGATTCGTTTCCGTAAAGTGGCCTAGGTATTTCCACCCCCGAAAAACAGAAAGTACGCTACAAGTGTGTCGTGCTCGAGCCCGACCCAAGTAGGGAGCTTAGTAATGACTCTGTGAGGATCAAAGTTTGGAAACCAGGTAAGGAATAGCCTTGCTGCTCCCCAAACCATGGACCTCATTTAGGGCCTTTTGATAATCTTCTGGCCAAAAGCAAACACAACTGAAGTGAAGAAGCCTCGAGCAAAGAAAACTCCCGTGTTGTCGTTGGTCCATGTCAGCATGAATCCATTGGTAGAGATCTTCTCAGGCGACTACGTACCATTAAAGTGGAAAATAATCGCAATATATCTTATGTTGTTAACATTATAAAGGAAAATAAATTATTTTTATTTTTATTATTATTTTGTTTTTAATCTCTGATCGATTAATATTCATGATGTTTTATCAGGAATGATAATCCCGTCACCAATTGAGTCGACAGTTGCATCATATTCTTACCTCCATCTTTCTAATCTGATTTTGATGCCCTCTAATCCTTAAAACTCTTATTTCTTTGAAAATTTTCTAACACCGATTTAAGCTATTTAATGAATTCTAGAGTTCAAGCATGAAAACGCTCTTATAACATTAATTATATGAATTGAAGAAATATACCTATTAAATTTATGGGAAATCACTTTTCTCGTTGTAGTGGAATGCATATTTGACATGGATGGGAGGCCTGGTTGCTGTATCCGGTCTAGAAACAAAGATGATTGCGATCATGATAATGTGAAAATCAAGTATTTCCATTGCTCAAAGCGACTGGTTAGACATCAATAACCCAAGGTTTCGTGTCTTCAGGTTTCAAATATACTCAAAAAATGTGGAACAAAGTTTCTTTGGCCCACACCTTTAATATAATAAAACATGAAAACAAAGTTTTCGACCCACACCTTTAATATACTAAAAATGTGAAAAGTTTTCATGTGCCCCGTTTTCATATGTGATGCTATCAACATTTTTTAAAATATAAGCCAATTTTATAAGGAACTTACCCGCTTAAAAAATGTGATGTAACACCCAAATTTAGTTTCATTTAACATGAAGAAATTTTAATTTACATATTGGAGTTATTTTAAATTAATACATTTAATAAGCATGTTAATCAAGTTATGAATTAAAGTTATTTTTTTCTCAATAAAGATTTAATTATGGTATGTTTCCACAATCTTACCGTAAAATTTTTCCAAGATTCCAAAGTAGTCGATTAAGAAGTTACTAGTAGTTACCTTTCCTCCGGGGATAAAAGGAAAATCCTAGAGGAGGAAAGGGGTTCTATGCAGGAAAAGGAAGAAGATAAGAGAGTTGAAAGGGGAGAGTGTCCACAAAGCTGGTAGAAACTAGTGGAACTCGCTACTTGTTATCGGAGAAGAGATCAGACAGGTCTCGAGGTCTACCCTTGAAAAATCACATGCAAACTTGACTGTGAGGAGCACAAAAAGAGCCGAGGATGCCATCGCTCTCCTTACGCTATGGATGCCACCGAACCTTACTTATTTGAGATAAGTAAAACTAGACCGGAATGAAATGGATATTAATTTTCTTGAACATGTTCAATCATGTAAATAGTTTTCCGAGTATGTGAATACATGTTTGCTGTGGGTAAGTATAGCTTCTCGGAATGAGATCGAACAATTTTACTCGCTGAAATTATTGTTGTAAAAATGATATTTCTTGAAGATAAGACCGAAGGTTCTATAAATAATATCCTCGACAAGAGTACAAAGAACGATTAACATGATGGAAAGTTAGTCCACTGGGGAAGTGAACCTCAAACGAGATGCGCTCTGGTTTTATAAATGAAAAACCAAATACAATTTCGACTGAGGGCAAACCCTTCGAGCTGATCTCGTCACCCATGAAATGTATTCATACAAAGAATAAATATTAAAGTTTCTAGGAAAATAACTGCGTAAAAGGAAATACTTAAGAACCAAATGCCGTAATTCAAATAACATTATATACAGAATAATATCTATTCATTAAATAGGAAGTATATACAAAGTACATGTATACATTAAAGAAGAAGAACAAAGAACCGTAAGTTTTGAAAGAAAACTTTGGTTACAACATTCCTCGTAGTGAGGAGTAAACCCATATATTAAAGATATATATTAAAACTTATAAATACATGAACCGTAGCATAACCATTGAAATGAGGCAAGCAAACCGAGAAGGTAGAGAAAGAACAAATAAATGCTCAAGAAATAGTAACTGAAAATGGGGTCTTCATAAATAATCCTTTAAAACATTATTCACAAGTGGGTGGGAGTGTTGATTAGTTTAGATTCGCATGTTTAATTAACCAAAGAAAATACCAAACCAAACATGTAGCATAAGAGTCCATAAATCCCTTAATACCCCAAACTATCTCATAGTGATACATTATCGGCAATTATCAAGAAAACTACACCTATATAGGGAAATCGTAAATACAGGAATAACTAAATATTATGTAAGTAATAGTGGTACTCCTTATGAAAATTCAAGCAACACCGAAATTACTAATAAAAACAAAATAGTGCACATTTCTTTAACCAAAATGTTAACTTAAACAACAGTTCTTAAATAAGCATCAAAACCCCTTGAAGGGATGTGGTTCGAAACTTGAAACTATTAACCTTAAAACTTTGATATCAAACCCTTAAGATCAAATCCTTAAACGAAGTAAGGAAGGCTACCCCATCAACAAAGCACCGTAAGGAAAGTGAGAGCCATCACCGAAGGCCGCTAATAACCGGAACGATCGTGGGTGTAGGGAGTCGAGGATTACTCGCATGCCATGCATTGCAACCATTAGCGCAATGTTGGAAGAACTTTATTAAATATAGAGTGGTTAAAAACCCACATTGGTGGAAGAAAGGCGTACTTACCTTGAAGGCTAGAAACCGGTGGCGATTTCCTCATTCTTGTTACTTTTTTCAGCAAGAAAAGTTAATAAGACATGATGTAAAGAAGGAATAATCATGTTCAACCGAAATCAAATAAAAACTAAAATATTCGAGAACGAAAAAATGATTTTATGAACCTATCTCTCTCCGTAGTCGAAAGTGTAAGACTCATCGATGAATTCCGTGGAAAGAGTCTCTCCAAAGAAGACAACGCTCGCAGGACGAAGCTTGTGTGAGAGCACAATCTCGTATGGCTATACCTATGGCGAACAGAGTGGGGCGATCGATCGTAGTCAGACCTCAAGGGCAAACCCTTAACCCCAACAATTTCCAATAGAAAGGTGACGATGTAAAGATGATATACAAAACTTAGATGGAGGGCAATGTGAAAACGGAGAAGGGCATCATTACACCACTCAACTTAACGTCAGTATGAAAACAAGAAAACTTGCTGTGAGTTGCGCAGGAGCGTACGCAGGATCGTAGTTGTGATGGCGGAGAGAAGTAGTTAGGTTTCGAGGGGGTAGGGAAATACCCTAACGAATTCCCGCATCCATGTTAGTCATTAATCTTGATAGCACATCGATGGTGGGAAGACATCACACATGTCCGAGCATTAAACAAAGTGTTAAGCCCGAGGCTATGACAGACCGTGAAGGGTTTAAAAGATTAATCCATATGCAATACCGTATGCCAAAAAATAGGATATTCAACCACATCATTAAAAATTGTTCATAAAACATCAAATATCATAAATTCCACTCTCCAACGTGTTCCAAGATATGTGGATTAATTCTTCAAAACACTATAGTCAGATATAAAGATAAGGCCATATTTAAATATAACTATGATGTGTAATAACATTGAGTTTAACTTATCCAAATTGAAAAGGGTAGCTTAGTGATTGATGCCATAATGCAATTAGATCGTTGCATATGGTAATATATGAATTTAAACTTTATACAGTTAATTAGATTTAATCGCTATGAGGATTTTTTTTTTTTAATTTGAAAGGTAAATGTTTATGGATGAACATTATGTGGTGCATCCAAGCAAGATTCAAACGCTAGGACCTAAAAAAGGGTCACCTAAATAAAATCGTACGTGTAAAAATGTGCATTTAATTGGGAAGAAGAGTTGATAAAGTGCGGAGGAGGAGGGGGTTTCAGAGATCAAATACCTAGGACTACAGGATAAATTCACCCCTAGCCTAACCAAGAAATGAATCCAAATATATACAACCGAGTGTATACCAACATCAAAAAACCAATATATTTTCGAGGAACAACAATGAAAAACCAACAAAGCCTCCGGATACTATGCGTAGTTACAAGAGGAAATGAAAGTAGTAAGAAGGATAATGAGAGGTCGATGCTAAAACAGAGAATATCCTGAAAAGTCAGATAAACAGAATCAAGGGATAGTTCAACCAAGCCTAGAACAAAACACCCAAGAAGAAGGTGAACAACGATAACCAACAAATGATAAGCTTCAAGGAAGCCAAACCCAATGAAGTAAAAAAAAAATAAGTCTTATAACGAAAGTGTTGTCAAGAAATGTATCCCACAACAAGAGATAAAAAGAAAAGTTAGAACCAAAAGGTGAATTCAGAAAATTAAACCTCCCACATTCAATGGAGAAGTTGAAGAAGTAGCGTGGCTAATGGATAATAACATGAATAAATATTTCTAAGTCTATGAATACAACAGCAAACTAAAGGCTCGTTTAGTCATTTATCAACTCAAGTGGAAAAGCCACCTTATGCGGAAGCATAAAAATGTGTGAGGAATCGAGTTTGCACCGACGCTAAGAAGGAAGGAGAAAGAAATGATGTTGTCACAAGACAAAAGGTTGTGGCATATGAATCTGTGAAGTTGGAAAGATCATGAACTAACGATATTTTGCTTATGATATAGAGTTGGATCGCAAAGTGGTGCATGCACTCAACATATGGAGACACTACTTATTGGGAAAGTATTTGTATTAAAATAGATCATGTAGCTTGACCAATTATTTTAAAACAAGTCGACTTGAATGCTTTATATTAGGTGGAATGCGTCCGAGCAAATTTGATTTTAAAATGCGCACGTTAAAGGAAAATAAAATTGTCAAGGATGCATTAAGTGTGAAAAATCGCAGAACATGTGTATGAATTATACTTCAATCATGTGGAATTCAAGTCCTGTGAATAGGTGAAAGAGGTCATGCAAAAGATCCTAAATATCGCTTCTATGGAAGCAAACAAAAGATACAAAGAAAATCAAGGAAAAAAAATTGGAATACACTATCAATAATGAATAACTACCCATCTTCTCCGAGGAAAGATATATTCCAAATCAACCGAGTTTAAAAGAGCAATATTCTAGATATATCACAAGAGGTTCATATTCTGACAGTAGAGCATTAGTCTTAAAAACACCTTGCATTTTATCTAAGCTAGGGTTTTCATGTTTTTTGAAGAAATATTAAATATTAATATTATTTTGAGTGATTAATTGTTTGTGAGAGTTTGTAAATATGAGAGAAATTAGTTTCTAGATTATTTAGAATTAATGATGGAGCCTAAGTTGGAATTAGGTTCTAAGTTTTAGGGATAAAAATCTATCTTTTAGGGATGTTGAGAAATTTAGGGATTTGTTGAGATATTAAGGGGATCGAGCATTTAATTAGATCATTTTTAAAATTGTATAAATAGGAAGGGGTTTTGAGAGAAAAATACATTGAGATTGTGAGAGAGTGTGAGATTGAGAGTAGGCTTGAACAGCAAGGCTGTAAGCCTTCAGCAATTGTAAAGGGCCACAGAATTGAAATATCTGGCCAGCAAAAGTTTGTAAGTCATTGTTTTGTTTTCAGTTTATATGGGTTGACTGATTGAGAAATTGTATATTTGTTTTGAATTATGCATATTGTTAAATTCGATGAAGAAATGACCATGTGTTTGAAATTACATTTATTTTGTGTGAAACCCCCATGCAAATCATTAAGTGTAAAAATGGTACAACTTCCATGGCAAGGGTATATTGTAATGCATTTGAGCTCACAGCTTATAACTTCGTAGATTTGAACAATCGATGCAATTTTGTACAACACTAATCGAATGGTGAATGCGCTGGCCGGGTTTGAACATGTGTGAACAGCTTGCTTTAAATGCAAAAGAAAGAAAAGTAAATTAATCGTTAAAGGATCGTTGCGTAGTGATGTACATATACCAGAGCTATCACAGTCATGGAATAGAACAAGAACATGCGATATCCTCGTTCGAAGTCAAATAGATTGAATCAATTTATGCCTGACATTCATAATAATCGATACAGAGGGGATCAGTTTAATAATTTGAATTCTGAATACAGTGAACTGACATTGAAATTGTAGAGGAAGAATACCAATCAACGAGCTGGCAAAATCATTAAATTGAATGAGCTGAATTAAATTTTGGCAAAATTCGAATTTAGCATTAAAAAATGCAGAAAGAGCGCTGAGAAAAACTTCAACAGCGTTGAAGACCTGATTGGGTATAATCGAATAGAATTCGATTTGGTAAGGGAAACACGTAGATCGAATAGGTTGAATAGCGTTTAAGATTTAAGAGCTATTTTGTGTTGAAGTCATGATCAATTGAATTGCAGAGTCTGAATTACTCTTTTGAAGATGTATGTTGATTGCATTTGATGGAGCGCCCAAGTAATTAGAAAATATAACTGAGGAATTCGATTCCAGAATTGGCAAGCGGTGAGAAGGTATTTTAAAATCGGATCAGAGCTAGCAGAAGCACTGTGCGTATCCCTGTTCAAAATTTAAAGGTATGCATTTCCGTTAAGTCGGCTTGTAAGTAAATTAAGTTTGCAGAAGATGGGAAATGCGTGAATGTTTTTTTTCAAAGGGGAATGCAGAACAAGAAACTATGTATAGAAATGGTGTTAGACTAGTGTAATTGTAATTAAAAGCGTGGGAGAAATCCATCACATCAGATCAGGTGTAATTCAAAAGATCGATTCCAAGAAGGCGCAGTTCAGAATCTGAAGGTGCGGTCTGGAGATTATTGCAAGAATTCTAATGGATAAGACATGATAGTGTTTACATAAAGTTATAATGCATGGAAAAAAAATGTTATATGATTGCCAGACACAGACTTGAACAACGTGGATGGAAGCGTTGAAGGCGCAGTTGGAATTGTCAGGTATTGAGAAAGGTAAGCATGTTGATATAATTTCTGTGGGCGATGTTATGCAAATGGATTGCGTAGAGATTGATGGAGTTATTCACACAATGAGATATATTGGAGTTTATTTGGTGCATTGGATTTCATCTGATTTGAATAAAGGGTTAATGCATGAGTTTAATTTGAAAGTTGAAGAATCTTGAGAATATGGTCTTCATAAACTATAAAAATTGGGATGAATCAAAGGTTATTGGCTTGGAGGATGGTTGTGTGAACTTGTACTGAAAGGATTTCCAGATGAAGCTTTTAGAAAAGAATATGGAATTGCCTAATGAATGGTATGATTGAAATTGATTTACATTTTGTATGTATGTGAAATTACAAGCTTCCGTACATTCGTTGAAAATTGCCATGTATTGAAGTTGAGTTGAGGCAATTATTTGAGGTGCATGTTTTATATTGCCTTGTTGAAAAAAGATTCTGGGGTTTGAAGGCCCTGCCTGCATCATTTTTGGTATCAGAGCTTGGCTCTATTGAAATGAAAAAAATGTTTATTTTCTGAATGAGGACAAGAAGGTTTGTTGAACTGAAACGTATTTTTGAATGTGTGATGAATGATGAAGATCAGATTTTAAATCTGATATGCAGCATACACAATTGCAAGTGAACAGGATGGCAGAAGTAAATGGAGACAAGATCCCGCAAGATCTTAAAGGTGAGATGATTTCCTGATTTGAATTTTGTGATGGAAAGTTTATGGTTGTAGATAAGATGATGGCAGTGAACCTGGCATTCAGCTAAAGGCTGGATAAGGAGGACAATTGCAGTGTCCTGAAGAAGAAGGTGAGTTGAAGAGATAGCCCGGAGAGAGAGCAGAGGAAAGTGCTCAAAAGGTTCCAGAGGTAGTGAACCAAGTACTTACCAAAAGACTGAGTGAGGAGAGCTTGGTGAGGTAAGTGGCAGCAGAAGAGATTGCTGTCGTAAAGGCTAGTACAACTCATGATGAGTGAGAAACTCATGGATAAAATGATCATGGAGGATCAGAGAAGAGGTTCAGAGGAATGCCATAAAGGTGAGATGACTGATGAGGTCAGAAGAAGAGAGATTGCAGTAATGAAGGTACAATTGCAGGTACTAGAAGAATGGCTGCAAGAGCGGGAAAACCATAATAGAAAATGGATCTTTCCACTGAAGGGAAAGAGAGTGATTTGGCGACAATTGCAGGTGAAGTTGAGGCAAATTGTGATTGCCTTATTGAAAAGGGAACTTAGAGTTCTTGAACCAGAGTTGGAATTTGAAGATTCCACATGCAGATTTGTTCAGAGGGGAGTGCTTGAGGAAGCAGTCAAGACTGAAAAGTCTTGTGGTTTTAAAACTAATGAGTTGTGTATGTTTGCAGGTACAGTACAGGGAGATGAGCAAGCTTTAGAGTTTGTTCAGGAGAGAGAAGAGTTGAATCTGAAGGCTGTTCAGATCGATGATGAGATAGCAAGATCTCAGAAGGGAATGAAGACAGAGGAAGCAGAAAATGATAAGTACTCTGAAAAAGAAAGCAGTGATGCTTTCGCTGTTACAGTACAAGAGAAAATTCTTATGGATGCTGAAGAAGAGAATCAGTCTGAAGCGCAGATAAGGGAAGTAACAGCTGATACTGTTGAACATTTTGATATGAAAACTGAAATTTTATGTATGAATGCAGGTGATGATGATATGCTTCAGCAATGCTACAGAGAAATTGCATTGTTGGAATATTTGTTGATAAATTCAGAGTATGATAGAAAGATTGCAGCAGACGAAAGAGTTTAGTACAGTGAACAAGAGCAGAACGACATCTTGGAGACAAATGGAAATAAGGTGAGACTAACTGACAGTCTCATGGTGAATACAAATCAGGATATTGATGTGCTGACAGAAGAGTTGGGAAGGAACTTAGAGCAGCATACTGAAGTGTTGCCAGGGAAAGCTGAGGATAAAGCCAGTAAAGATTTTCTGAGTCCTGAAGAAGACTTAGAGCTGCGGATGACTGAATCTACAAGTGAGACCGTTGGGTCTTGTGATTTTGATGCTGACAATTTGATTGTGTTTACAGGTGATGTAGAAGACAGTCCATTATTTGGAATTGTCTTGGAAGGAGGTGAACAGTTGCAGAAAGAAGATGAGACAATTAGGTCTCATAAGCAGAGGCTTGTTACCATGGGTGACAAGGAAAAGTTGGCTTGTCTGTATAGCCAAGAGAAGACTGGTGTACGAAATTTTGGAGCTGCTACAGTGACAGAGGGTGAAGCTACAATGTTTGCAAAACTTGATGATGATGGACAATTTCTGAAGATTGTCGAAGGGGAAGATGGAGATTATGCTGGAGTTAATTTGCAGCATGTTGATGAAACACTGAAATGTTTGCTGGAACCAGAGAAAGAAACTGCAGATGAAATTGCAGATGATGAGCAAAGGAATGTTGCAGAGGGACAGGAAGTTTGGGAGGCCGCAACATTTATGGTAGCAACCTGTGGAGAAACATCCATAGTGACAGTTAGAGCAACATTTTTTATTGAAGATGTTGGAAACAATCAGCACACAGAGGATATACTGGACAAAGAAATTGAGTTGATAAGAAGGTTAATGATAAAAACATCCCAGAGAAAGACAGTAGAAAGAAAGAAAAGGAGTGACAACAAGAGGAAGACAGTAGCAGATCTTGAAGGCAAAACAAGTGGAGCATTACAGCACAAAATATGGAAACCTGGAGGACAACAGCAGATAGCAACAGCAGTAAAGCAATTGACAAGCAAGGAAAATAAAATTTGGGATCCAGGAGGAAATAATTATCCAGACTTATGACCAGGTGGTCATGAATTTTCTTACATGGGAAGTCTGATGCAGGAGCATTAGCTCCGAAAAACACCTTGTATTTTACCTAAGCTAGGGGGTTTCATGTTTTGAAGAAATATTAAATATTAATATTATTTTGAGTGATTAATTGTTTGTGAGAATTTGTAAATATGAGAGAAATTAGTTTCTAGATTTTTTAGAATTAATGATGGAGCCTAAGTTGGAATTAGGTTCTAAGTTTTAGGGATAAAAATCTATCTTTTAGGGATGTTGAGAAATTTAGGGATTTGTTGAGATATTAAGGGGATTGAGCATTTAATTAGATCATTTTTAAAATTGTATAAATAGGAAGGGGTTTTGAGAGAAAAATACATTGAGATTGTGAGAGAGTGTGAGATTGAGAGTAGGCTTGAACAGCAAGGCTGTAAGCCTTCAGCAATTGTAAAGGGCCACAGAATTGAAATATCTGGCCAGCAAAAGTTTGTAAGTCATTGTTTTGTTTTCAGTTTATATGGGTTGACTGATTGAGAAATTGTATATTTGTTTCCTGAAGTTCATGGCATTGTTGAATTAATGAAGAAATGATCGATGGGTTTGAAATTACATTTATTTTGTGTGAAAACTGCCATGCAAATCATTAAGTGTAAAATGGTGTTAAATCTCTGCGAAAAGGGTATATTGTAATGCATTTGAGTCTACAGTTTGGTGTGGAATTCTGTAGATTTGAATAATCAATGCAATTTTGTACAACACTAATCGAATGGTGAATGCGCTGGGCTGGTTTGAATATGTGTGAACAGTTGCTTTTAAATGCAAATTCAACTGTTGTGTTGACTGCGTAGTGATGTACAGTGATATCAGATCATAGCTGTGGGAATAGGAGCAGCAATATATGAGCAGATCTGTTCCTGAAGTCAAATAGATTGAATCGATTTATGCCTGACATTCATAATAATCGATACAGAGGGGATCAGTTTAATAATTTGAATTCTGAATACAGTGAACTGACATTGAAATTGCAGAGGAAGAATACCAGTCAACGAGCTGGAAAAATCATTAAATTGAATGAGCTGAATTACATTCTGGCAAAAGTCGAATTTAGCATTAAAAAATGCAGAAAGAGCGCTGAGAAAAACTTCAACAGCGTTGAAGACCTAATTGGGTATAATCGAATAGAATTCGATTTGGTAAGGGAAACACGTAGATCGAATAGGTTGAATAGCGTTTAAGATTTAAGAGCTATTTTGTGTTGAAGTCATGATCAATTGAATTGCAGAGTCTGAATTACTCTTTTGAAGATGAATGTTGATTGCATTTGATGGAGCGCCCAAGTAATTAGAAAATATAACTGAGGAATTTGATTCCAGAATTGGCAAGCGGTGAGAAGGTCTTTTAAAATCGGATCAGAGCTGGCAGAAGCACTGTGCGTATCCCTGTTCAAAATTTAAAGGTATGCATTTCCGTTAAGTCGGCTTGTAAGTAAATTAAGTTTACAGAAGATGGGAAATGCGTGAACTTTTTTTTTCAAAGGGGAACGCAAAACAAGAAAATATGTATAGAAATGGTGTTAGATCAGTGTAATTGTAATTAAAAGCATGGGAGAAATCCATCACATCAGATCAGGTGTAATTCAAAAGATCGATTCCAAGAAGGCGCAGTTCAGAATCTGAAGCTGCGGTCCGGAGATTATTGCAAGAATTCTAATGGATAAGACATGATAGTGTTTACATAAAGTTATAATGCATGGAAAAAAAATGTTATATGATTTCCAAACACAGACTTGAACAGCGTGGATGGAAGCGTTGAAGGCGCAGTTGGAATTGTCAGGTATTGAGAAAGGTAAGCATGTTGATATAATTTCTGTGGGCGATGTTATGCAAATGGATTGCGTAGAGATTGATGGAGTTATTCACACAATGAGATAGATTGGAGTTTATTTGGTGCATTGGATTTCATCTGATTTGAATAAAGGGTTAATGCATGAGTTTAATTTGAAAGTTGAAGAATCTTGAGAATATGGTCTTCATAAACTATAAAAATTGGGATGAATCAAAGGTTATTGGCTTGGAGGATGGTAGTGTGAACTTGTACTGAAAGGATTGCCAGATGAAGCTTTTAGAAAAGAATATGTAATTGCCTAATGAATGGTATGATTGAAATTGATTTACATTGTGTATGTATGTGAAATTACAAGTTTCCGCAGATTCGTTGAAAATTGCCGTGTATTGAAGTTGAGTTGAGGCAATTATTTGAGGTGCATGTTTTATATTGCCTTGTTGAAAAAAGATTCTGGGGTTTGCAGGCCCTGCCTGCATCA
>JAXQQM020083779.1:0-209122 GCA_034641835.2 Pinus albicaulis | reverse complement strand
GGTTGAACTCCTGCCTGGCACCACCGCCACAGAAGAGCGCTTGCTCTCGCTCGATCATTTGGACGAAACTCATCGAGATGCTACACTAGCACTCGAAGCTCACCAGCGCCGAGTTAAAGCTCAATACGACAAATCTGTCAAGCCTCGTTCTTTCCAAGAGGGTGATCTTGTTCTACTTTATGATAAAAAACACGACCTCTTGGGGGCAGGAACACTCCAACCATTGTGGCTCGGTCCTTACATCATTACTAAAGCCCTCTCAAAAGGAGCTTACGAACTACAGGACTGTAATGGAATTCCACTCGAGGAGCCCCGCAACGGGCTCTATCTGAAGAAGTATTTTTCCTAGTTTCACACTAGGCATATGCTTTGTAATTTTATGTATATAAGTTTTGCCTATTTTTATTTTGATGCTTCTGGATTATTTGTTTGGTTTGAAGTGTTTTTCTCATGTAATCTTTTTCTTTCGCACAGATGTCATCACACTCGTTATCATACGTCGGGTATGCAGACGGTGCTAGTCGTCACACTAGACACATTGCTTTAGCTGCTTGGGTTCTCTATACGCCGGAGTCGGACCTTCTTGGTTCCGGGGGGATCTTCCTGGGTAACACCACCAACAATGTGGCCGAGTACATGTCAGTGATCCAACTCCTCACGGAAGCGGCATCTCGTGACATCTCCGATTTAGTGGTCAGGTTAGATTCCCAACTCATCATTATGCAGCTAAACAATCATTACCGCGTCCGCCACCCTGTATTGTTGCGTTATTTTTTACGAGTGTGACTTTTAGAACGTCAATTTCAAACAATCACATTTGAGCACGTTCCTAGAGAATTTAATGCATTAGCTGATTCTTTGGCAAATTATGTGTTAGATTGGCATTTGTCACATTTATTGTAAAAGATTTACTCATGAGTACATATATTTTTATCACATCAAAAAATGCATAAAAATTTAAAAACACAAAATCACCAAAAAAAAAATATATATATATAGATATAGATATATGTTGTGTCCAGTACATAGAAAACATCAAAAAGAAAAATCTCCCAAAACTCGGGGTGTTTTACAAAATTTGGCTCACTAAGCCATGCTCTGACACTAATACATCTACTCCAAACAGCTAAGCCTGATGCTCATAATAGCATACAACTGCTCTAGCCATCCTCCTCAGAGGAACCAGATATCTCTCTGGCACACCCACAGTATGCCGCTGCAGACGAACTGGAACCTCCCGCATAGGAAGCGGTGGTATACCCATACTCAGACCCTCCAAGTTCCTGGAGAGTTCATGTAAAATCTGGGTATCATCGTCGTCGCCGGCTTCCGCCTCCTCTACAGGTGCACCAACCGCGGGTAGCTGCAATCCTCGCCGTGCATAGCGAGGGGCCCCAGCTGGACGGACGGGTGCCACATCTGTGTCAAGCAAGCAAAATTTTCATGTCAAAATTTCATTTTCACCCCTTTTCAACAAAAAAAAAAAAATTACATAAACATTCAAAAGCTAAAAACAAAAACTTCTTTGAAAACAACTGATCATTTTTTCTCACCATCGGGCCCCCACTGGGTGCCAGGGGGCAGGACTAGCTCGGGATCACCTGTGAAGTTCATCCCTGCATAGGGATAATCCTCAATCATGATGATCTGAGAGTCCAGCCAATCAAAAAATCCCTCATCGAAACAGTGACGGACAGGACCCTCTCTAGTCCGTGGAAGCAAAGTGGCCCACCGAGCCTGCCTCGGCTCGCGTGGACCCAATGGCGCTGTTGGGATCCTGGGCCTCATCAGTGGTATCCGCTCCAATATGAAAGAAACAATCAGTGTTCCGTACCCAAATTCTCTTTGAGTACGGGTCTTACATGCAGTAAGCTCTGCTCGGACCCGACGGACTACACCGTCACACCAGTCGAAAACCTGAGGCTGCATACAATCCAAGGCTAAGAGCATCTGGGCCTTGGTCGCCACATGCTAACTCTTGGCACCTGCCAAGCGAACAATCATCCATAGAATAGACCTCAAGGGTCTCAAAGTCACCTGTGCAATAGGTATCCGGTTACTCACAGCCTGGGTGCCACGTATGCAGTGCGCATGGATCAAATCAGTAGTAGAACGAGGGTCAGCTCTGGACCCCGTCAAGTTGGGCCTCGCCCCACGACATGACAAGCCGGTCAAAAAGTAAACATCATCTTTTTCGATGGCGAGCTCGTTGCCACCAATCCGAAAGACATGATGTCTCTCATCCCACTGCTGGATCAGCCACCTCAGGAGGTCCTCTTGACCCCTCATCAGTTCTAAATGGGCATATTTGAGCAATCCGCATCTCCGGAGAGCCATTAAGCTCGCTGCATCCGTTACCATTTCTCGTTCTTCCCGCTCATGCTCTCTTTCTCGCCAGATACTCATGATTAACAGCTGAACACCTGCAAATGCAACATTTTCAACCGATTAAAATTTGCCTGGACCACTTCAAAAATGAAAAAATTGAATTGCTAGAAAGCATGTTGCGCCTAACGCGGTCACTAATACAAAACAGAGCGTTCTAACGCTTACATCCCTCACGGGTTATGCGCTTAACGCGCCTGCTATACTCCTGGCCCGCATTAGGCGCAAATATTTTTCTAGGGCCTCAAAATTTCCAAATTTTGAACCAGTAAAAACTAAAAAATTGGCAATTAAATGATAACAGGAGGTTCTAGCTCTTACCTGGATCTCGCGGAATAGAAAAATGTTGCCCGGATCGACCGTGATCACCAGCTGAAGTTTTCACCCCTTTTCCACTCCAGAGCTTCTTCACAGCACTTGAAACAGTGAAAATGAATGTCTTCTAACCTTCTTATAGCTAATTCTGGGGCATGACTCTCTTAAGTCAGTCGGCAAAGTCGTGATTCCTCGTTGCACACATGTCGCAACTCTTGAGATTTGGTACTGATGATTCTAATAAGGGATCAAGATTTATGAGCAGACACACTCATGTTTTATCGAGCGTTCTTTTTATGGTATTTTTCTTGCTCGTTAATCCGAAAAACCTCGAGTTCTCTTCTTCGGACTCGTTAAACTTACACGAAGTTGGCATCGAGCGTTCTTTTTGTGGTCTTTTCTTGCTCGTTAATCCGAAAAACCTAGAGTTTTCTTCTTCAGACTCGTTAAAACCATGGAGAAGTACTGAGCATTCTTTTAGGAATCTTTTTCTCGCTCATAAAACCGAAAAAATCCCGAGTCACCTTTGTCAGACTCGTTAAACTACTGAGACAAAGAACAAGGAGCCATTCTTTTCCTCTTTTTTCAACGCTCTTTAAACAGAAAAAGTGTATCGAGTTCTCTCCGCGTGACTCGTTAAAATTTCACGGAGGTACCGAGTTTTCTTTGTTGGACTCGTTAAAATTTCACAAAGAATATTGAGTTTACTTCGTCTCCTCGTACTCATAACAAAATGAGGTAGACGTCCATTGAACATAGATTTCTCACTTTTCCGGATTCAATGGACTAACTTACGGAAAATGAACTGTTTCGGGCTTACTATTATCCCTTTGCCGTGCCCGGTTATCAAGACATGACAAAGGTACCCCAATGGAGTCGTCTTTTACGACATTTTTCAGACTCTCTAAACATGAAAAATTCACCGAGTTTTCTCATCTGGACTCGTTAAATCTAATCAGATGAGGCACAAAGTTGTCTTTCCTGACATTTTTCAGACTCTCTAAACATGAAAAATTCACCGAGTTTTCTCATCTGGACTCGTTAAATCTAATCAGATGGGGCACAGAGTTGTCTTTCCTGACATTTTTCAGACTCTCTAAACATGAAAAATTCACCGAGTTTACTCGTCTGGACTCGTTAAACTTAATCAGACGGGGAAAAATTTGGACAAGATGGATATTACCTCTGTTACATTTTCAAAAAGGTCGATTTGGCAGAAAAATTCTTGAACATGGCACTTCCCAGAAAACTCTTTCGCAGTTAGCCGAACCCTACCATCTATGAGTATTAGCCTTCATTTCCCAGTGTCCCTGCACCGGTAAAATCCTAACACACTCTTTGGTGTTCAACATGCTTCAGCTACCTAGTACCCTGCTAGAGTGCCTTCTATTGTTCAAGAAGATCTCGCTATCTACTGCTCCTGTTATCAACCAAACCGTTCATTATGCCAGAAATTATTTGTCGTCTGACGTTCCCATTCACTCTTCCTTATCTCAAATCATAAACAAAATCAGTTGGTTTCCGTTTCGTGTTGACTGATGTAGGACGCCTTAGTGCCTACCTTTCGACAGATCACTTCCTATCGACTTCAACACCTTATCTAGGAAGTTGATCCAGAAACACATCAGTACCTAGATACTTGTAGACATCAGTGGCAGGTAGTCTTGTGTTTGATCAAGGGTCTTCATCATTGGCTCTTGGTCGAATGATTCTACGAGTGTTCAACTTCAACTCCTTTTATTCACACTCGCTAGATTGTACTGGGCATCTTAGGGACCATCATCATTATTGGTGGCCACCTTCGCGTCTGTTAACAGTTTTCATTATTGACTGGTAATCAGACGATTTCTCACATGTTCGACGACAACTCCTTCATTCACATGTTGAGAAATATGCAGTTTAAGTGAATCGGCGGTCAAGACCTTGGGGCAAAAGGCTACACCATTAAAGTTGTGTTCCCTTCCCCAAGCTGCGATATTGTTTATGGAGACAACTTTTTCAGCCTGATCCTGTTATGACAGACACTTCCACATTGTGCCTATTGGTGGATAGATTCTTCATATCTCTATTCTAGAGAAATCATGTTGTTTAAAGCTACAGAGCATGGGACATGCCTGACTCTTGGCAAATACTATATTTTCTGACATATGTTGTTGTTTCAGGTTTTCCTCAGTCTTTCAATCTCTCTCTCTCTACAAATTATAAAGTATTTCGGCCATCATCTTCATCTCTGACCTCACACTTTAGGGGGCATCTGTTACAGGTCAAAATACCTCCTCATCAGCTCAGAGGGGAAGACAAATATGGAAGAAGTACAAAGACCTAAATTAAACCTATTTCTTCCAGGGTAACGCATATATAAAACAGAACAAGGGCGTTATAACGCAGGAAAGAAATATATTGGCCGCGTTAGTGGCTAGGGCAACGCTCTGTTTACACTTGATGGTCGCGTTACCCGTGTTTTAAGTTTGAATTGGGAAAAGAGCGCGGAGAAATATTTGAATCTCCGACTTTCCCTCACGAAGGAGTCAGTGCACAAAGGAAACTGCAGAAGCACCAGTTCATTATTGGTCATTGCCATAGAAGACTGAACTCCAAGAGAGGCAAAAGCATGGATATCAAGGAAACATCTAAGCCTTTTCCATTCCAAACTAGTGGAAAGAGAAGGGAAACAATGGCTTTCTCCCTCTCCTATAAGAAGGAGCTGAAGGCTCTTAATTGAAGGTCGAAGGATTGCTCAAAAGTTCTTGCATACTTGTGGAATAGAAAATAGTGAGACATTGTGAAGGCCAAGAGTCAAAGAGGCTCCTAGAGAGCTTGTTGGCTTGGACTTCTTCACTTGGTAGAGAAGAGAGATTGGGAGACTGAGGAGGGCTTGGTACAACCGATGGTTGTAATCCTCCTTCTTTCGAAATCAATAGAACTATGTTCGTTTTGTCCATTCAATACTTTATGTTATCATTGTTGTTTCAATATTTGTTTAGTATGATATGAATGGCTCAGATGTGTACAATCTAGATGTTTATTATTGATTTAATTGATAGAATACTTATTATATTAGAAGTTACGCGGGTGCTTTGACTGATTGCAGGACTCTGATTTGGAGCCGGTGAAGGAGGACTCTTGCTTCGCTGCGCAGCGCTCTCCAAAGGATTCTAAAGCCGTCAAAGAGGTAATTCTCTATCGTATTCTTTCAAGTTATTTCAAGCTAATATGAACATGCTCATGCCATCTTTGTGAACAGCATAGCTAATTTGACTGTCTGCCTCGGGCACCGGAAAGCCCTGAGAGGGATATACGAAAACCAACCACCCAAGCAGTTTACCCTATAGCAGAATTGGCAATCTCAATCAATGTGTGTGCAAATCCCATGCACAACTATAGTCACAACCGATAGTAGACTCACCCTTTCACCCACCTCTAACACTGGTCTCCACTGAACTGTCCATGCATTGCAGTTAACTGATGTATTCTTTAGTTGATTTATGAGTTAATAATTAGTGAATTAATTAATAATTAATTCACACCACTCATCACTAGTGTATTTTTCAGTTAGACCAAATACAACTAGTTCAACTAAGTTAAACCGAACACAACTCCACCAACTGTCTCATCAACTCCACCAAACTCTGCCACATGAGTTCTAACTGAAGTCAACCATGCAATAGCTCAACTAACCCTTAGGAAAGGCATATTTCCTTCTGTCAGCTGCATGTGCCACATCCAAGCATCAAACTGAAGTGCTCCAAGAGGATAAGATAATGTTTATAGTCTAAATATTATTAAGGGTTAATAATATTTGACTGTTCTATTTTTAGCCCGGCAGTCTAAAAATAGAAACCGCCTAATGTCTAAAAATAGAGGTCCATCTATTTTTACCAACTTGACCAATCATCCATAAATAGCATCCTGCAACTCATAGACCATGATCCATATGTCTAAAAATAGACATAGTCTAAAAATAGACTTTGCGACAAAAAAATCACCTGTGTGGCCTCCACCTAGTTTTGGTGATCACTTTCCAACTAGGGATCGTGAAATATGTTTCGTGATGCATCCTTCACTTTTCTTGTTGCAATATTCAATAGGATGTTATCCTTTAGAGTGCCTATGAAGAGATCAATCCTTTGTTCCTCTGGAATATCAGTTACCCTTATATTCAATTTTTGGAAGTCCTCAATGTGCTGCCCCACTAAACCCTTTTGTTTGAGATTTATCAATTGGCTAAAGAAGGTGTTGCTCTTCGTATCCTCATAATGTGCTATCATTTCCTCCGTAAAAATTGACCAAGTGACAATTTTTTTACGAGAGCAAATCCATCGATACCATACAAATGTATTTTGTTCTAAATGTAAAGTTGCAATGCGTACCTTTTGTGTGTTTTTCACGTTATGGAGATCAAAATATTGGTCCATCTGTAGTATCCATGTTACAAGATCCTTTCCATCAAACTTCCTCATATCCATTTTTGGAATATGGTGGTTCTTCCCGCCAACATTAGAGTTTATGAAGTCACGATTAACATTTATTTTGTTCTCATCATGAGTTTCCTCTACTATCTTTTCACCATTAGGAAACATTTCTTGTATCAACTTTGTCAAACCTTCCATGTTTTCTTTTAGATCATTCTTCATGTTTTCCATGTTGTCTTTCATTTTTTCATCGATCTTAGCTTCCATGTCATCCATCTTAGATTCCATGCCATCTATCTTATATTCCACACCTTTCTTCAAACCATCCATCTTCGCTTCCACGCCTTTCTTCAAAACATCCATTTCATTTTTTGTTGCTCTTTGCAAGAGCGAAATTTGGTGCACTTGCTCTTGTAATTTTGATAGATCATGTTGCAATTCTTCATCTTCATGAGTCATAGTAGAGCCTTCTGAAGGCTTAATGGGTGTTGAATTATTTTTATGGGGAATTTTTTAGAACCCAATACTGCGACCACTTTTTACGACACTCCAATTTGATGCTCAGAGAGAGAGTTATGAATATTTTCCCACGATCACCTCTTTGAGATGAAATTCAGGAGCCTGAAAAAGCACTACCTTCCACAGATAATATCTCCAAAAATATTGCGAACCAGGCTCTGAAATTTTTTGAAGAATTTCCTAAGGATTTCAGCTTCACACCATATGAATTTCAGATTCTGAACCTTCGTAGAAAATTTTTTATAGCGAAAATGCCACGATGACCTGTTTAGGAGCCTGAAAAAAACCTAACTTCCAAAGATCATATCTCCGAAAATATTGCGAACCAAGCTCGAAATTTTACGAGATGTTCCTCAGTTTTTGTTTCATACCATAAAAATTTCAGCTTCGAAACTTCGTAGAAAAAAGGTCCTGCGAAAATTCCATTGCATCAGACTCCGTTTGGAGTAGAAAGCCCAAAAAAGCTCGATACCAAATGTTGTGAAGCCGCCTCCAAAATAGAAGAAAAAGAGATATCAATGCCTGAGAAATAAGCCACTTCAAGGGGGGAAACCTCCAACCACATTACATGAATGAACAATTCTTGGATGATACAAATTACAAAACCTGCTTTCTATATATAGGAGTCCATGGGGCCACAATGTAATCCTAGTGGGGCCACAATGTAATCCTAGCCGACCTAACAATCATAATTTAAGGGCACAATACTAACAATATGGGGGTTACAGGGGTACAATAATAACAATAAGGGGGTTACACTAACAACAATAAGGGACTATACTAGTAATATAGGGACCTAATAGATCCATACACCTTACTTTTAAAACCTACAATATTACCTTGAATATGTGCTCAAATCAGTAAAAAAAATTTATCAATGGATTCACAACATCCAAAAACCTCTAAGTAGCCTATTTTGGCTCTTCAATTGGTCTTCAGGTGAAGCAGATGTGGCCTCCTTTTCTGGTGGCCTTGGGCATCTTTAATCTTCGATCTGGAAACACCACTTCCAAAAGTGCTCCTTTGCCTTTGAAACTTGAACCAATGAGTCAGGAATGCTTGAAAATAGATATCTAGCCTCTTCCTGTGCTCAATTTGGTCGAACATTTCCCAAGTTATGACTTATTCTAGTTTATCCAAGGAAAACTTCATTAAATTTGGAAAACTGGAGCTAACTAGGGTTAAACTAGCACTTTCCTTGAATTTGGAGGTCTGAAAATTAATGGTGAGTGGAGATTAGCATGTTAATTAAGTGAAGTTTAAGCACAGTTAATGTGCTAACTGCATGTTTAGATAAATCTGCATTTAGTATAAGGTTTAGCACATAAACATAGATTAGTGCTTAATTAAGCACATTTAACTCCGCCATTAGTATTTGGCCCCATCGGTGGTCTGGCACAGGGGTCCTATGGAATGGGGCTGGCCCCACTTTACCCCACTATTTTCCATTACACTCAATAAAACAAAGCAGAAGTCCTTATGGGTTAAGAAATTCTCATGTGGCGTGGCGGTATGCATTGCGCATGTTGTGGGGGAGGTCATAGGGTCGAATATGAACTCTGCCTGACCTCCGATATATAAATTTTTCCACTATATAATATGATTTTACCATACCTTATTCCACCAGGGGGGCACGTAGTAGACCTTGGTTGTACCACGTGCCTGCCTCTGGTTGGCCTATTTCGGACCAATGAAAAACTAACAAAAAACTAACTTAAAAACTAATCCCGTAGTGACACTTGTCAGTAGCTCATAGGACCAACTAGAGGAATATTCCTTGGAATATTATTTTTGTTGATTGGGCTGACCAATCATCATCCTGTCAATTCTACACATATTTGAGTTGTTTGTAAAAATAGACAACAAGCGCCAACTTTCACATAAGAAGTCGGTTTTTGATGAAATGAAGTGCACCAAAATTAGGACGATGAGACCTATCTAGTTGTTTAGGTTTCAAGTGATTCCTAGAAATTTCATTTTTAAGATTAAATTTGAGCTCCTGATCACCATCCCTCCGATAGAGCATTCAATGCCACTGGAATAATTTCTTTATCAGACATTACTTCTCCCAATTCTTGTAGTTGATATCGCATTTCATTAATCTTCATAAAATATGAAATGGTTCCTTCCTTTATTGATAACTTCAACTTGTATAGTTCTTGTCTCAAAGATATTACTTCCCCTGCAGTACTCATCGAGAATAGCTCCACCAATTTGTCATATATTTCTTTTGAATATTATAGTTTTGATACATAGGGGATGAGAGAGTACTTTATGAATTATATAATAATCCTTTGGGATCTTATGTCTCCCTTCATGTATTTGGCATAAGCTGAGTATAATATTTTGAAGGTTTAGTTACTGACACTTTGATATAGTTCATGAATTCATTCTTAATAAGATTTAGATCTGTCCTTTTTTGAGTAGGTGTTTTTCTTCTTCTACTCGCTTCCTCATTGATGATGAGGTAGATAGTAGAAGGAGATCCCTCTTAGATTGGATTATTCAAGAGTGGTGAAAGGAGCTAGATAACCTTAGATCCTTGATGATGATGATTATCAAGGATGGCTTGATGGTGGCTTGATGATGTCACCAATAATTTTGACTTGATTTCAGCACCAAATAGTTGTTGATGGTGATGGCTTCTGCACGATTTCCTTAATGATGTTGACATGGATTTAATTATAGCTTTGGAATCCTTGTGGACAACTATATTAGTCTTGATCTCACTTTCCTTATTGATGTATAGATATTTTTATATCTAATGTAGATCCCCATCTTGATACTTGTGTGTCTTCTTGCCAAATAGCCCTTTCTTGTCTTCAACACCTTAGCTCTGATACCATGTTGAGAAATTAGTTCTTTTATTAAAATATCTCTTTCATGATAATTACTTGTGATTTCATTATACTTCTTTCACTTATATCTTATCTTTGTTATTATGTATTTTATCAAGTCAGTTATCAAAATACAAGAGACGCAAAGTTTAGGATCTTCAAGCCAGGGCCAAAAACTCTCCCTCTTGGAGAGGAAAACCTGAAAATAATTCTTCTTATAGATCTTGCATTGATGAGTACCATAACCATGACACAGACCATTAACACTAGTATGCCTCTAAGACCCTTGTCACCGCTCTTCTAGGCTTCTTATGATGAACTTCTTTTATACACTACTTTGCACCAACCCTAAGGAAGCTTGGTCCCTAGCCTTCTATTATTTATTCCTTGATCTATCATGGCTTCCCTAGACCAGGATACCTCTTATTTGTTGCGATTCCTTCTTCTTCATGTCATGTATATTACTGAGTTTATGCGAGAGAGTGAGATCAAAGAAAAAGGATATCATTGCCTCTCCTCCACTTTGATCTCAACCTTCTTAGCACTCCTTGTAATATCCTTCTCTTCACTATAAATACATCCCCTTTACAGACTGTATTCTTGGCTAAAATATGGAATAGTCGGAGACCTAGTCCTCTCTTTTGCACTATTCTCTTCACTGCAATTCAGAAAAAACCAAGACAGTATCTTTAACCCCAAAAATAGATATAATTTTCCTACGATATGCTTCCTTTTTTCTTTGCTGGATAGCCACCTTATTCTTCTCTGAAGTGTTCCTCACTTTCGCATCCAAAGATAAAGGAAAAACAAAAATAAGAAAATAATGCTTAAGCAGGAACATTCATCTACTTAGACACCTCCTTGGAAACAATGCCAAAAAGTCATGAGCCATAGTATTGCAACAAGGGTGCTCCAAATTCCAAGGGATACTCAACTGTATTTATCAACTGGGGGTTCGTACAATCTTAGAGGTGATATTCCTGTTAGAGTCGGTCCTTACAGCCCTTCGTCAGAGATCATTTCGCTTTTTTGCATATCATTTTTAGGTGTCTCGCTCACTTCACTTCGTGGCATTTCGCTAGGGGCATGCCATTGACTGACGAGAGGGTTTGGTCTTCTTGTATTCCCTCATGCTTGTACATGCTGGGCTAATTAAACTCTTCAAAATTCATCGAAGTTCAATTCGCGTCATCCATGGTCATAAATGATTATTTTGGTCAACAAGAGTCTTTTAGTTCTAGAGTCTAGGGTTCAGTCTTTTGATATATTTAATAAATGCCCGTAGGCCATGAGGATGGTTTCAAAAAGGTTCTTAATTCAAATTTTTATCATCAAACACATCTGAGGACATTTCTTGTTCAAAACTCTGTTTTGAACAAGAAATTGTCAAATTGATTTTTTGTAACAATCATGTATTTTTTCTACCATAAAAAAATTTCAATGCAGCCTCTGGTCTTTGCCGAAGTCCAAACGCCAACATCCCTGCAAAAATCAACAAATTTCATCAGTCCAACCTCAGAAAATCAATGAAAAATCCAAAAGACAGAAGCTCAATGAAAGGATAAAGTGCCAAATCAAAAAACATTATGAATTGGGTTTTTGAAGAACTAAAAATTAAACCCATCTCTTGCAAGATATTTTCAAAGGCTATTTGAACCCATTTGTATCAAGTTTCATTCATAAATCTTCACAGCAAAGTCGAAAATTGAGTTGGAAGAGCAAACTGGCAGTTGAAGGGCCGTGACTGTGTTGGAAGTTAGGGAGTGGCGCATACAAAGGAGCGCGCAGCGCATTGGACAAAAACTGGCAGTTCATTTTTACACGGGCGCGACGCACCCAAGGGCCGCGGTGCATAGAGCTCTAAGGCCGGAAAATTACCCTCCTTCACCAAAACTCGTTTCAAATCGGCTCTTTCGCCTCCGAGTAAGTTTTGTCAAAACCTGTATGATGATTTTGGGCTATGGTGCTATGGTTTAGAAGCGAAGATATTAGTGTTTGAATGGTGCAAAACGTAACCCTATGTCCACTTCGAAATCTGCTCCATAGGGTTTGAGGAGTGATGATTTTCATTTGAAATTGGTGTCAAAACTTGCATTTTCCAAAATACTCTTATGCCATTGTTATGTATGCTTTTATCACTGCTATCATTATATCATTTTCCTCACTACTGTGATCACTGTTATTATACCACAGTCCCATTGTTATACCACTGTTTCACATCCTTCATTCCCTTTTGTTCCCATGTGGTAAAACTCTAAATTTATCACTTGTTATCCCTTCCCTCCATTGACAAAATTTTAATTGCCACAACATTCAAGGATTATGCCTTAGATTTCACTTACAATTTGTCATTTCACCTATTCCTATTCCCAAAAATACTCCCCTCACTATCATTGTTTTCCTATATCACTTGTAAACTATCCATATTCCTAAATCCCTTAAACAGTGGCTGTCCTGACACTTGACAGTACTTTCATCATTGTGGTTTTGCTATAGCACCTTGATACATATGTGACACATTGGGAATTAGAGCATACACTGAACTCTTGTTTTCACCATACCTATATCAGCATATATTTGTCAAACATCTTGATTTCAACGCCATGTCAGAGACAGATTCACCTTATGAGCAGGACAGTGATTCATCTACAGAGGTTAATGTGCCAAGGAGGTCTCACAAAAGTGGCAAAAGTGGCAGGCATGTCAGGGAGGAGCCCAGTTCTTTGACCCAATTGCAGGCTTGCCCGCTTGCAATGGATTGTTTTCAGCGTCAGTCATGTTTCCATTATTGTGAGATGATTTCCCAAACTCAGCATCATCATGAGTTAGCTCGCCTATTTGTCTTGCATTTGCATAACGGTCATGTAAACCTTGATGGGGTGGATTTTACTTTGTCACCAGAGACCATTTCAGAGGCGACTGGGATACCCAACATCGGGGAAGAATGGAATACGCGGTAGCAGTTGGATAAAGCCTATTATGAGCCATATATCAGACCTAGATATATGAGGCAGCTGAGCAGGGTATTTCCATTTCTATTTCTGAAGGATGAGTATGCACCATTGATGAAACTCATCATTCTTTATTTCAGTTGTGAAGGGTGCTTTTCACGCTTGAATGCATATCACATCCGGCTGTTGATGCACTTCACGAGAGTACGGTTGATGAGCATTCCATACTTCATGTACCATAACATAGAGCGGATGACATTTCTTGTATAGAAGAAGACCCCAACATAGCAACATAACAGTATATATCATTACGCGCTGATCAAAATCATGGTGGTACATCAGCTCGCACAGCAGGGCATCGCATGGGATGAGTTCATCTCCCGTGACTTCTTTGCAGCGCCACAGCCGCCTCTCGAGGTAGTTCATGATGAGAGAGAGCCTTCACACTAGTTTGATATTCCTAAGGCTGAGCATATCAGTGCTCCAGTGTATGTGACATATCAGCGAGGCCACAGAGCCTTATTTGCAGCTACACGACGAGTATTATATCCACCCGGGGTGGAAGGGGTCTCGTTGACTTCATCAGCAGCGCGAGTACTATCTCCACATGGTGTGGAAGGGGTCTCACCTTAAACATCAGCACAGGTTTAGGTTCAGGACAGAGGCAAGAGGCCTATGCACGATGAGGGCCCTTCAGGAGACCGAGACACTGATTTTATACTCATCGATGTTGATGCGAGCTCTCCTAGCTCGAAACTGAGGGAGGTCATCCAGGAGCAGAAAGCTGAGATTGGTACTTTGACAGAGAATTTGCAGAGAGCACAGTGGGTGATAAAGTACCTGGAGCAGCAGAACAAACAGTTGGAGGATCAGCACACACTTGTAGAGCTGTGGCGAATTCGTGAAGATCGACAATTGGCCCGGAAGAGACTTGGTGACATGACACCAATTGAGCAAGAGACCAACCTTATGCATGTTAACATTAATTTGGAGAAGCTCTTGGAGAATTCCAATAGAGACAAAGACATGCTCCATCATATGAAGAATCATTATTGGGCCCGCATGCACGTTTGCAGAGCAAAAATGAAGATCCTGAAGAGAAGGTTGAGCAGAGCACTGAAACGACGAAAGAGGCCTGATCCACTCCGGATCTTGGACGAGGCTTCATTGGCTGAGCATGAGGCATGATGGGGGGTATTCACTCCAAATTTCAGCAAATTTGGAGAAATTTTTGTCATTTTGAAAATTTTTTGGTCACAAAACAGGTTTTTCCGCCAAACGCGTCGCGCCACCTGACGCGCGCTTACGTTTGAGACATTTTCTGGAGGAAAGTTTTGCATTTTTTGATTTTTCATGGTAAATTATTCATTTTCAGAAATGGCCGAAGCATTTCATCAAGTTTTGGATGATCAAAAGGGCCAAAAACACCATGAAAATCACCTTTCTGCCACCTTTTGCACCAGCAGGAAGTACTTCTGGGAGAATGAAGTTTTTGAGGGCAAAAGAGATCGAAATTGAAAAATTCCACTTGAGTTGGATAGCCAACATCCAGGGCTTTCCAACGAGCTATCATGAGCTCAATTTGGACTCCTGAAAGTGCCCCAAAAACAGGATGAAAGTAGCGCGACGCATAGAGCTTTGGAGCGCGGCGCATAGAGGTTTTTGGCATGTTTTTCACCTTCCAGCTCAGAAATTCGGCCAGTTTGGACTAGTTTCACCTCTTGATGTAATTTTTAGGTTTTATTGATGTAATTTGATGTACATGATGTAAATTTGGCACTTATCTACTTGTTCTAGATGATTCATTCACAAAAAAGTGAAAATCAAGTGAATGGATCTGTTTCCTAGCTTATAGAGGCAAGTTGTTTGGCTGCCTAGATTTTAGCTCCTTGTTTAGAATTGGTTAAAACTGCTCCTAGAAGCATGAGCTAGACCCCTAGAGGCATGGGAAGGGGTTAGAATTGTCTATTTATTGTATTTTCTGAGACACTTTCAGGGTTGGACTCTTGGGAAAAGCTTGGCACACTATTGTACATATTTTCTGCATTTTTGGCTAAGGAAAGATCAGAGGTTTTGCAACACCTGTTGGGATTCTTGTGGCTTTCAGTTTTGATGGTGTTTTCTCTCATTTATTTGAAAGTTCTTTAATTTTTAATGTATGCCATTCCCTTCTTTTGCTTCTGAAACTAAATGAATGAGTAAATGAGGTAGAATCCATTGATTCCAGTGCTCTGCCTTTAAATTTGTTTAGTTTTATATGTTTTCGCCAGTTTGGAGAGGATCCTTGTTCTCCCTTGCCCTCTTCAGCTCCTTTTCATTCTGATCCATCCATACACATAATCAAAAGCATCAAGACTACTACCTACATTGCCCCAATTCGAATTATGCAAAGATCTGGCCTCATCCCCGAGCCCAAAATTGTTTTTCCCATTTTTCCAACAAAAACCCAAAAAATTTAAATCAAACTTTCCTATCTATTTACTAGCCTAAAATCAGTATCCATTATAAGTCATCTCAGCCCCTTTGAAAACCTTTTGCCGAGATAGACTCGGAGAGAACCCTCTCCTGTCCTCATAGGGCTAGCTACGAGGCTAAGCTTGGTTTGATGTTGCCTTGAGTTTTACCTTATTTCAGCCTAAGATATATTCGAGCGCTAACATAGTGGCGACCATACTGGGGAAAAAAAAATCTCAATGGTTTGCTTGTTGGTGTGTTCATTTCATGAGTTATAGACGGAGTCTAAAGTCACGCCAGGTAGCTTTCAAAATTCTTTTGCTATGCATTAGCGGAAGTAGATAAGCGCTGCTTCAGTTGATCTTCGGTTAGCTTGTGAATGTGGCACTTGATTTGCAAATTACCCCAGTACACTTGTTCATTCTAGACTTTTGGATGATTGAGTCTAGAAGTCGATAGGCTGAAAATAATCTGTTGTGTCCTTTGGATTTTTGGAATAGACCAATACACTGGCTTCCCGAAGGCATACTAGATCAAATCCTGATCCAAATCTGCCTCCAGTATATGAAAACCCCAACCTAATCCCAAGAATTTTCAGTCGAGAAGCTCCCATCATTCCTTTGGTCAAATCTCACTCATACCCCACTGTTTTTGAATACATTGAAGATATTGAGTTTGACGATCAGTTCGAGTTATCATTGTTTGAAACCAAGTCCGAAAGCGCTACTGGTTCTACCGTCATCAATCCTGAGTTTATTAAGTACCTAGAAGTTGAACAAGCAAATAGATCTATTGATAATTATATTCTGAATCTTCAAAACTCCATTGTGGCAACCAACATTCCTGAATTCATTGAATCTGCATCTGAAACTCTTGGGCCATCTAAAATGGCATCCGGTTCACAGATTCCCATGGAACCTCCCTATATCCCTACTATTCCTGTATAGCCTGAGATCTCTGATCAGCAATTAGTGGTAGTTCCTCCTCCATCTCCACCGCTTACACCTCGTTCATCTACTGCTCCCATTCCACTTGCTTCTCCAAGACAGATTATAAATCCGCCGAGAGCCATGGCTGCTCGATTTGCTCCTCTCACATTACCGCAGCAGTTGAATGATATGCCTGCAGATTATCAGAGCAAGATTCCAATATTTGATGGCACTCCGCAGAGTCTTCCGACACAACAACATGTAGATAAGATGACAGACTTTTTCGATCTTCATGAGATCGATGAAGAGAATGTAACCATGAGACTTTTTGTGCAAACTTTCGGAGGGGAGGTAAGAAAATGGTTTAGAGCTTTGCCGGAAAGAAGCATTACTACAATGGCAGAACTTCACCAACAGTTTCTAGATCATTGGGAAATAAAAAAAGATCCACTTCAGATCAATGCCGAGTATAACAACATCAAGCGCAATCCTGGTGAGTCCATTCAGGACTATATTATCAGTTTCAATACAGTTTATAATGCAATTCCAGATGACTTAAGACCATCTAGAAAGTTATCTCTCCTTAAATTCCCAGATGGTTTTGATCTGGAGATGGCTTATTCATTACGAGACATAGATCTGCCTACCTTGGAAGATATGCAGAAGATTGATGTTAGTGTTGAGGCGAATCTAAATGATAAGAGAGCCAGGTTGAAAGTAGAAAAGAGAGTGACCATAAAGGAAGAAGCTTCCACATCTACATCAGAACAGCACTTGCTTCGCGAAATGGAAAAAATGTTCAAAATAATGACGCTTGATAAGCCCGAAACGAAGATTCGAAATCCCAACTACCATGGCCAGCAGCAGCCACAGTTCAGAATTAAACAGCGTGAAAAGAGAGTACAAGAGCCGGCAACCCAGCAGCAAGTTAAAACACCTCTTCAGCAAAAATTTGTGGGTCAAGATTCAGATGATGACGATGACGTAGTAGGAGAGCAAAACCACTTCTTTACTCCCGATGATCTACCCATTTATATCACTGAAGATGAAGAGTATGCAGAAATTTTAGTTGCACAGAAAGATGAGGATTTTATTTTAGCAAATGATGTAGCTCTGGAGGAAGAATCAGATGAATACCAAAGAGGGTATATGAATGATTTGTCCGCTCAGTAGAAGCAATACTCATTAAGAAACAGAGATGTGCCCATAAACCCAATTCAGAAGAGAAAAGAGGCTTCAGCACCGAAGATGGATTCACCTATACCACAGAAGAAAGGAAAAGAGACGATTGATCCCGCAGCTAACAAATCATCATCAGCAGAAAAGGAAAATCAGCCAAGCATAATGAAGGATAAGGCTGAAAGGAAAGAAGTTCCAGTCAAAGAGGTTGAAAAGGTTTCAGCTTTTAGTTTGGAGAATGAAATTTCTAAATTGAAGGTATCTATTCCCTTGACAGAAATTATGAAGAACAGAAGTTATCGAGGTCAAGTCTCTAAAATTATGAATTTTGATCCAATGTTTGACACGGTGAATATTGAAGATGATCAGCCTGAGTTGATATTTGGGCCTGCTTTAGATGGTGAGTCCCCTGACAATGATGTTCCTCCCTTCTATATCAGTTTAAGGTTGCATGAATTTGTATTACATAATGCCATGTTCGATTCCGGTGCTTCGCACAATCTTATGCCAAAAGCAATCATGGAAAAGTTGGGTTTAGACATTACAAGGAAATACCATGATTTTTATTCATTTGATTCCAGCCGAGTGAGATGTATCGGACTCATCAAAGATTTGGTTGTAAGTTTAGATCAGATTCCTGCGAAGAATGTCTTGATGGACGTAGTTGTGGCAGACATTCCTCCCCGATTTGGGATGCTCCTTTCTAGATCTTGGGGAGCAAAGTTGAAAGGTACACTACAGTTAGATTTCTCCTATGCAACAATTCCTGTCTTTGGCCAAATGAGAAAGTTATATCGAGAACAGAAGATGAAATACATGATAACAAGCAAGGAGAAACCAATCAATCATCCTGTAAATTATGTACATACAGACTTAGAGTCTTTTGTTTTGTTTGCTGATAGTTTTAATGATATAGATAGTCAGTTAGTTCAAGCAGAAGATATACCAGAGATTACCGAGAATTTTAGAGAAGTTTTGCAGAAAGAAATACGAGAAAAGCAAGCTACTGTTGAGCAATCAGCTAAAGACGATGGGCAGCAAACAGAAAAAACAGAGCTGGCGCAATTTCAGCACTTAGAGGATGTTGAAGATGGTATTTGGACCATGGATTTCGATGGCACAGTGGGTAGTGATGGTGCTGGAATTGGTGTTTGGATACGCAGTCCATTTTCCGCTCCGAATAAGGTCCCGAGAAATGTGCGAGTATGTTCCTACAAACTACCATTTGATTGTTCTAACAATGAGGATGAGTATGAGGCTCTGATTTCTGGCCTAAAGATTCTAAGAAAGCTGAACGCAAAAAGAATTGCAGTCTATGGTGATTCCGAATTGGTGATAAAACAGGTAAAGGGTGAGTTTCAAGCCAAGCATCCTCGCATGAGGGCTTACCGTAATGCAGTTTTAGACATTTTGAAGTTATTTTCAGACTATACCTTGACGTGTGTGCCTCGCATCCAAAATGGTGTTTCTGATGGACTTGCTAAAGCAGCAAGCAATTTAAAAATCCCAATGAATTCTAGCAATAAGTTCGAGATCCATGTGAAGCACCACCCTACCGTTCCGGATAATCAGAGATGTTGGCAAGTTTTTCAGGATGATGAGGAGATTAGTGATTTTCTGCAAAACAAGGGTAAGTTTAAAGATACCTCCATAGATACAGAACATGATGATGGTAATGATGATATGCAAATAAATCAAATGGAAGTGCTGCAGCTTAAGGATAACATCATTCCTAAAGGATTGATTCCGTTAGAGGAACTCTTTGATCAAGATGATGTAGCCCGCAAACTGACATTGAGGCCGACTGAAAAAGGGGTTGAAGAAGTAAATATTGGGACAGCTGAAAACCCCAAGATGGTAAAGTTATCCAAGTCATTGTCACCGGAGGTAAGAGCTGAATATGTGAGATTGTTGTCTTCATTTGCTGATGCTTTCATGTGGGATTACTCAGATTTAAAAACGTATGACACTAATATCATTCAACATACTATCCCTATTAAACCAAATCAAAAGCCTTTCCATCAGAAGTTGAGGAGAATCAATCCGAAGCTGCTACCATCGATTGAGAAGGAGGTAAACAGGTTGTATAAGTCAGGAATCATTGTACCTATTAGATTTTCTGATTGGATTTCCAATTTGGTGCCCGTGAGGAAAAAGATAGGTGAGATCTGTTTGTGTATTGATTTCAGAAATTTGAATAAGGTGTCATTGAAGGACAATTATCCGCTGCCAAAAATGGACCATATACTGCAGCAAGTAGTTGGAGCATCAAGGATGTCACTACTCGACGGCTATTCAAGATATAATCAAATTTTAGTGCATGAGGATGATCGTGACAAAACCGTGTTCACCACTCCATGGGGAACGTTTCATTATGCCAATATGTCGTTTGGTTTGAAAAATGCAGGTGCCACTTTTCAGCGTGCAATGGACATGGCTTTCGCCAATGAGAAAGATGTATTTTTGGTTTTTTACCTTGATGATTTGATGGTGTTTTCAAATTCTGATGAAGAACATTTGTATCACTTGAAAGTTGTTTTTCAGAAGTGCAGAAAATATGGCATTTCGCTGAATCCGAAAAAGAGCTTGTTTGCCATGGATGAAGGCAAACTTCTTGGCCACATCATATCAAAAGATGGCATTCGTGTTGACCCGGCACGTGTTGAAGCAATCCAGCAAATTGAACAGCCCCGGAACAAGAAATAAATACAGTCATTTAATGGTAAAATGAATTTTCTACGTCGTTTCATTCCAAATCTTGCTGAGCATCTTAGAGAGATCACAAACATGCTGAAAAAGGACAGCCAAGTGAAGTGGACAGAAGAGGTGGTGAAATCATTCAATTTGGTAAAGTTAGCTCTTTCTTCAGCTCCCATTTTAATCAGCCTGGATTACACACAGGACTTCATTTTGTTTTCATTTGCTTCTGAGCACACTTTGGCAGTTGTTTTAATGCAGAAAAGAGATGGAGTTGAGAAGCCCATTTCTTTTTTCAGTTGGATTATAAGGGAAGGAGCTTTGAAATACAACATTATTGAGAAACAAGCACTTGATCTTGTGAAGGCCTTGAAAGATTTTCGTGTGTATATACTACATTCCCACATTATAGCTTATGTTCCTAACGCAGCTGTCAAAGATGTATTGGTACAAGCAGATCCGGAAGGAAGACGGGGTAAGTGGATCGTTGCGTTGTTATAATATGATGTGGAGATTAAACCAACCAAGCTAATCAAAGGATAGGGATTAGCCAAGCTCATGGCTGAAACAAATCTGCATTCTTTAGACATAAATTTGATCACTGCTATGTCTGATGAGGATGAGGAAAGTACATCATTTCAGGTATCTGATATCTTTGTTTCTTCCCCTTGGTATGCTGACATTTTATATGTACTTCAGAATTTGTCTCCACCACCCGGGATGCCTAGAAATAAGAGTAGAACCTTGAAGTTGAGGGCTGCAAAGTTTTGTATATTGAATTCTACATTATATTGGAAAGACCCTGGTGGAATGTTATTGAATTGTTTGGTAGAGGAAGAAGCCAAAAGTGTTTTGGAGGAATTTCATAGAGGAGACTGCGGGGGCCATCTATTTTGGAAAACCATAGCGAATAAGATTCTGAGAGTGGGATACTATTGGCCTACTTTATTTTCTAATGTATATAAGGCTGTTAAGAGTTGTCACGAATGTCAAATTTTCGAAGGGAAGCAGAAATTACAGCCTTTGCCTCTTAAACCAATTGAAGTTAGTGCACCATTTCAGCAGTGGGGGTTGGATTTCATTGGAGAAATCCATCCGGCATCTTCAGGTCAGCATAGATGGATATTGACAGCAATGGATTACTTCACGAAGTGGATCGAGGCAATTCCCACCCGACAAGCTACGGATGTGGTAATTATTTCTTTTCTTGAGAATAACATTCTGTCACGTTTTGGTTGTCCTAGTAAGATAATCACAGATAATGCAGCGGCCTTCAAGTCAAAAAGGATGGTTGAATTTTGCAATAAGTATAACATCAGCTTGGGACATTCGACTGCTTACCATCCGCAAGGAAATGGCTTGGCGGAGTCTTCAAATAAGTCTTTGGTAAATATCATTAAGAAATTGCTGGAAATCAATAAGAAAGGTTGGCACAAGAAATTAGTAAATGCGCTTTGGGCTGATAGGGTAAGTAAAAAAAAATCCATCGGTATGTCTCCCTTTGAGTTGGTGTATGGAGTAGACATAGTGTTTCCCACTTCTCTTGCTGTCCCGGTAGTCAAATTGCTTCAGGAAGCTGGTAGTGAGGAAGATCCTATGCAACGAAGGATAAATCAGATGATTCATTTATAGCAAACACGGGAGGAGGTATTTCAAAATACATTCAAGTTGCAGGAGCGCATTAAGAAGATTTATGACAGGAAGGCGAAAGCAGATAAGTTTCAGTTGGATGAGGTGGTTCTGAAGTGGGATGCTCGGAATGAGGAAAAAGGCAAGCACGGCAAATTTGAAAACCTTTGGAAGGGTCCTTTTAAGATTGCAGCGTATCGTGGTCAGAACGCCTTTCTTCTCAAGGAAATGAACGGGGATGATTGTCCTGGAGGGCCGATCAATGGTCGGCTGCTCAAGTGATACCATTTCTGAGTATTTTCTGTTGATTTCATTGTCATTGTATATATCATTCTACTTCTGTTTCATCGCAAGTGTGTACTAATCTCTTTTCTTCAGTCTGGGGCCCGAAGCGAAGGCTATAATTCTGAAGGAGGTTAGTTGGTTTGAATTTTGTCAAGTTAGTTTTATCAGTCATTTCAGTTTTAAATTTGAGTCAGTTTCAGTCAGGTTTCAGTCAAGTTTTCAGTCAATAAATGTGTCAAAGGTTTTGTGTTATCTGTTGAAATAATAACTCCATCGCCCAATGGATGAAGGCACTGTCTAACTCTTCCAGAGATCTGTCGTTCTTGGCATCTCCTTGGAGCCACCATCCCCATTGGAGCCAATGTTAGAGTCGGTCCTTACAGCCCTTCGTCAGAGATCATTTCGCTTTTTGCATATCATTTTTAGGTGTCTCGCTCACTTCACTTCATTGCATTTCGCTAGGGGCATGCCATTGACTGACGAGAGGGTTTGGTCTTCTTGTATTACCTCATGCTTGTACCTGATGGGCTAATTAAACTCTTCAAAATTCATCGAAGTTCAGTTCGCGTCATCCATGCTCATAAATGATTATTTTGGTCAACAAGAGTCTTTTAGTTCTAGAGTCTAGGGTTCAGTCTTTTGATATATTTAATAAATGCCCGCAGGCCATGAGGATGGTTTCGAAAAGGTTCTTAATTCAAATTTTCATCATCAAACACATCTGAGGACATTTTTTGTTCAAAACTCTGTTTTGAACAAGAAATTGTCAAATTCATTTTTGTAACAATCATGTATTTTTTCTACCATAAAAAATTTTCAATGTAGCCTCTGGTCTTTGCCGAAGTCCAAACGCCAACATCCCTGCAAAAACAACCATATTTCATCAGTCCAAACTCAGAAAATCAATGAAAAAGCCAAAAGACAGAAGTTCAAAGAAAGGATAAAGTGCCAAATGAAAAACATTACAAAGTGGGTTGTGGAGGAAGTAAAAATTAAACCCAACTCTTGCAAGATATGTTCCAAGGCTATGTAAATTGTTTTTGTCAAATTACATTCACAAATTTTCAAAGCAAAGCCGAATTTGGAGGTTGAAGAGCGAATTTCAATGTTGAAGGGTCGTGACTGTGTGTTGACAGTGCGTGCGGCGCATAGGAATAGAGCGCGGCACATAGAATGCACGCGGCGCATTGGGAAAAAACTAGCAGTTCATTTTTACACGCGCGCGGCACACCCAAGGGACGCGGCGCACTGGGTTTGCACGCGGTGCATAGAGCTCTAAGGCCGGAAAATTACCCTCCTTCACCAAAATTCGTTTAAAATCAGCTCTTTCGCCTCCAAGTAAGTTTGTCAAAGCCTGTATGATGATTTTGGGCTATGGTGCTACGGTTTAGAAGCAAAGATATTAGTGTTTGAATGGTGCAAAACTTAATCCTATGTCCACTTCGAAATCTGCTCCATAGGGTTTGAGGAGTGATGATTGTCATTTGAAATTGGTGTCAAAACTTGCATTTGCCAAAACACTCTTATGCCATTGTTATGTATGCTTTATCACTGCTATCATTATATCATTTTCCTCACTGCTGTGATCACTGTTATTATACCACAGTCCCATTGTTATACCATTGTTTCACATCCTTCATTCCCTTTTGTTCCCATGTGGTAAAACTCTAAATTTATCACTTGTTATCCCTTCCCTCCATTGAACAAATTTTAATTGCCACAACATTCAAGGATTATGCCTTAGATTTCACTTACATTTTGTCATTTCACCCATTCCCATTCCCAAAAATACTCCCCTCACTATCACTGTTTTCCTATATCACTTGTAAATTGTCCATATTCCTAAATCCCTCAAACAGTGGTTGTCCTCACACTTGACAGTACTTTCCTCATTGTGGTTTTCCTATAGCACCTTGATACATATGTGACACATTGGGAATTAGAGCATACACTAAACTCTTGTTTTCATCATTACCATATCAGCATATATTTGTCATACTTTTAGCACCATGTCAGAGACGGATTCACCTTATGAGCAAGGGTATGAGCAGGACAGTGATTCATCTACAGAGGTTAGTGTGCCAAGGAGGTCTCACAAAAGTGGCAAAAGTGGCAGGCATGTCAGGGAGGAGCCCACTTCTTTGACCCAACTGCAGGCTTGCCCACTTGCAATGGATTGTTTTCAGCGTCAGTCATGTTTCCATTATTGTGAGATGATTTCCCGAACTCAGCATCATCATGAGTTAGCTCGTCTATTTGTCTTACATTTGCATAACGTTCGTGTAAACCTTGCTGGGGTGGATTTTACTTTGTCACCAGAGACCATTTCAGAGGTGACGGGGATACCCAACATCGGGGAAGAATGGAATAAGTGGCAGCAGTTGGATAAAGCCTATTATGAGCCATATATCAAACCTGGATATATGAGGCAACTGAGCAGGGTATTTCCATTCCGATTTCTGAAGGATGAGTATGCACCATTGATGAAACTCATCATTCGTTATTTCAGTTGTGAAGGGCGCTTTTCACGCTTGTATGCATATCACATCCGGTTGTTGATGCACTTCACGAGAGTGCGGTTGATGAGAATTCCATACTTCATGTACTGTAACATAGAGCGGATGACATTTCTTGTACAGAAGAAGACCCCAGCACAGCAGCATAACAGTATATATCATTACGCGCTGATCAAAATCATGGTGGTACATCAGCTCGCACAACAGGGCATCGCATGGGATGAGTTCATCTCCCGTGACTTCTTTGCAGCGCCACAGCCACCTCCCGAGGTAGTTCATGATGAGGGAGAGCCTTCACACCAGTTTGATATTCCTGAGACTGACCATATCAGCACTCCAGTGTATGTGACATATCAGCGAGGCCACAGAGCCTTATTTGCAGCTACACGACGAGTACTATCTCCACCTGAGGTGGAAGGGGTCTCGTTGACTTCATCAGCAGCACGAGTACTATCTCCACCCGGGGTGGAAGGGGTCTCACCTTCGACATCAGCACAGGTACAGGTTCAGGACAGAGGCAAGAGGCCTATGCACGATGAGGGCCCTTCAGGAGGCCGAGACACTGATTTTATACTCATCGATGTTGATGCGAGCTCTCCTAGCTCGAAACTGAGGGAGGTCATCCAGGAGCAGAAAGCTAAGATTGGTACTTTGACAGAGAATTTTCAGAGAGCACAGTGGGTGATAAAGTACTTGGAGCAGCGGAACAAACAGCTGGAGGATCAGCACGCACTTGTAGAGCTGCGGCGAATCCTTGAAGATCGACAATTGGCCCAGAAGAGACCTGGTGACATGACACCAATTGAGCGAGAGACCAACCTTATGCATGTTAAAATTCATTTGGAGAAGCTCTTGGAGAAGGCCAATAGAGACAAAGACATGCTCAGTCATATGAAGAATCATTATTGGGCCCGCATGCACATTTGCAGAGCAAAAATGAAGATCCTGAAGAGAAGGTTGAGCAGAGCACTGAAACGGCGAAAGAGGCCTGATCCACTCCGGATCTTGGCCGAGGCTTCGTTGGCTGAGAATGAGGCATGATGGGAGATCTTCACTCCAAATTTCAGCAAATTTGGAGAAATTTTTGTCATTTTGAAAATTTTTGGTCACAAAACAGGTTTTTCCGCCCAACGCGTTGCGCCACCCGACGCGCGCTTACATTTGAGACATCTTCTGGAGGAAATTTTTGCATTTTTGGATTTTTCATGGTAAATTATGCATGCTCAGAAATTTCCGAAGCATTTCATCAAGTTCTGGATGATCAAAAGGGCCAAAAACACCATGAAAATCACCTTTCTGCCACCTTTTGCACCAGCTGGAAGTACTTCTGGGAGAATGAATTTTTGGAGGAGAAAATGAGCTCCAAATTGAAAAATTCCACTTGGGTTGGATAGCCAATATCCATGGATTTCCAACGAGCTATCATGAGCTCAATTTTGACTCCGTGAAGTGCCCCAAAAATAGGCTGAAAGTAGCGCGACGCATAGAGCTTTGGAGCGCTGCGCATAGAGGTTTTTGGCATGTTTTTCACCTTCCAACTCAGAAATTCGGCCAATTTGGACTAGTTTCACCTCTTGATGTAATTTTTGGTTTTTCTTGATGTAATTTGATGTACATGATGTAACTTTGGCACTTATTTACTTGTTCTAGATGATTCATTCACAAAAAAGTGAAAATCAAGTGAATGGATCAGTTTCCTAGCTTATAGAGGCAAGTTGTTTGGCTGCCTAGATTTTAGCTCCTTGTTTAGAATTGGTTCAAACTGCTCCTAGAAGCATGATCTCGACCCCTAGAGGCATGTGAAGGGGTTAGAATTGTCTATTTATTGTATTTTCTGAGACACTTTCAGGGTTGGACTCTTGGGAAAAGCTTGGCACACTATTGTACATATTTTTTGCATTTTTGGCTAAGGAAAGATCAGAGGTTTTGCTGCACCTGTTGGGATTCTTGTGGCTTTCAGTTTTGATGGTGTTTTCTCTCATTTATTTGTAAGTTCTTTAATTTTTAATATATGCCATTCCCTTCTTTTGCTTCTGAAACTAAATGAATGAGTAAATGAGGTAGAATCCATTGATTCCAGTGCTCTGCCTTTAAATTTGTTTAGTTTTATATGTTTTTCCCAGTTTGGAGAGGATCCTTGTTCTCCCTTGCCCTCTTCAGCTCCTTGTCATTCTGATCCATCCATACACATAATCAAAAGCATCAATACTACTGCCTACCTTGCCCCAATTCGAATTCTGCAAAGATCTGGCCTCATCCCTGAGCCCAAAATTGTTTTTCCCATTTTTCCAACAAAAACCCAAAAAATTTAAATCAAACTTTCCTATCTATTTACTAACTTTAAAATGATATCCATTATAAGTCATCTCAGCCCCTTTGAAAACCTTTTGCCGAGATAGACCCGGAGAGAGCCCTCTCCTGTCCTCGTAGGGCTAGCTACGAGGCTAAGCTTGGTTTGATGTTGCCTTGAGTTTTACCTTATTTCAGCCTAAGGTAGATTCGAGCGCTAACAATTCCTATATGCAAAATATATGGGATTCTACTCATGCCGCCCTTATCTATGACATTAGATCAAAATTACTCCAAGACCATTCCTCCTAATGAATTTAGAATGAAATCTTGCTGATGAAGGTAAAATTCTAGGCTACTTCTAACTATGAAAGGGAAATTGAATTGACTTGACTTGTAAGTGCTAACTAATAAATTTAGGAAAATATGAAGGATAAACTACTTGCATAAAGAAATCTATTTTATCTTGCAACATTCATCAATATACCTAATCTACTTGTAGAAAGGAAGCTAACTTCTCTTTCATAATTCATCTAGATACCAATCAAAATTGCATGTACTATCTAACTAGGGCACACTTGCTTGTAAATAAAAAATCTACATACATCAAATCTATGATAAGGAAACAAACAATATTATGTTTTTGCAGTGAAGGAAAGGAATATTTGGAGTGGCTTAGAGCGGATGATTGTTGGCCCTGCTTCAATCTGCTAAATTTTAGCTGGTCTCTATGCACTAGCATATCTTATCACCATTCTTTCTCTGCACACTTGCATGATAAATGGTTGTCTTATCGCTAGGGTTGAAAATATTTCAGAAATGTCTCTGGATATATTTTGGCAACATTTTTCACTTCTGATAACCAAAAATCATACCCTGCCATTTTTTAGTATATAAAAACACTTTTTTACATCATACACATTGGCCATACTCCATACGATTCCCTTCGCTCCTTGAAAAAATAGCTTGTGGTATCCCACAGTTGGTTAGCACTAGCATACTTCTCCCTCTCGGCATCGACCTCCTCCCTATATTTCTACAATTCCATCTTCAGGCAAGGAACAATGTGACAATTCATCTGTTGGTAACACCTCCATAGTGGAAACGGATGATTCTTGAATCAATTTTATGGTTGATCATTATTTTCCAATTAGACTCCTTGCTTGTGATGTTGCAACTAGGATTCAAGTTGTAATTAATCCAACACCTGATAATCATTAATTAGCACCATCACCTTCAGAATATTGAATTCCTGTGAAATTATTGTGCACTCTTAGTATAGCATCCATATTAGGAGATATATGTGCATATGGTTCCTCTCTTGTAGTTATGAAAACCACACGATCCTTCATCCCTGCAACACCCTCGAGAGAACTCACTGTCTAGCACTCAACACTGTTGTATCGCTATCCCTTAACACTGCTCTACCTTCAGCCCTCCCGTCGGCCCTCAACACTGCTCTATCGTCTGAGCTCCATACAATACCTCACATCTCTCAAAGTCCCTCTCCTTCGGCTCCACCTTCCACAACCTCCATCATCCCCTACCTTCGCTAACCCCTCCACACTCCCCTCCGCTCACCTCCCTCCCTCCCCGCATCCCCCTCTCCACTCCTCTCCTCCTGGTCCCCCTCACTGCTCACCTCTCTCGCAACCCCCCTCCCTCCCCTCTCCTTTCTCACCTCTCCCACAACCCCCTCCCTCACCTTTCACTTCTCCATGAATCCCGGCCTATGAGATCTCCCCTATCCCCTCTCCCTACTCGCCCCTCCTGCCAGCTCGCACAACTCCCCCATCCCCCTCACCTCCCCCTCTCTCACAGTCCCTCTCACTCCTCCTCCTCCTAACCACTCCCGCAACCCCATTCATAAAGTGCATCATGGGAGAAAGGCTGCATCAAATAAGCTCCTCATCAAATTCTCAGATATTTCTATCTATGATTTTGTGTATATTCAGAGCGGGAATCCATCCCCTTCCCATGGTAGTCCAAATGGGGAAAACTCCAAGAAGAAGTGTGGGATTGAGGGGTAAGGTACAAAGAATAGTCCATTGAATAAAATTAGTAATAATGTAATTGCATCAAGAGAATTCGACTCAATTTTTACATGGAAGACTCCCTGAATGGGTCTCTGCGTAAACCAGGGTTTGGCTCACATTTGAAATCTGTGGGGAACCTCAAGAGCTCGAGGATAATGACAACCCAAATCAACAGATATGCTCTGATCTCTGCAGTTACAGAGAAGGCTTGGCAGAAGGCTTTGAGAGGGGCTATGAAGTGCCTGATGGGGAGGCACGTAGTGCAGCCAGCTTGCCTGTGCAAGGAGCTTTTGTGAGGAGAAGAGGGGATTTTATTTTTTCATAACTCAATAAGGGGTTTTGTTTGAATGTGTTTGGTTTGGCTGACTCTACTACTGACTGCAAGTAACACACAAAGCCTACATTTCCTTTTAGTTAGCGTGTATAGTTCTCTCCTATGTATATATAAATATATTTTCTTCACATGAGTTCAAAGTTCGAATCCAATAAGCCTTTGCAACCAAAGTTGTTTTCCATGGTTTCGTATGAAAATTTCATTGTAAAGTTTTATCATGCTCATCGTTGCTTATTTATTTCTACTTCATCATGGTGATACATGTAACTTGCCAAGGAAAACCTATTAATGAAGAGATCTAACACTCAAAAAAAAAAATACTTGGTATGTTGTGAGTTATTTTTTTATCACTTTTTGCATTGGTGCGAGCACTATACCATTCTGAGTGTTGAATTCATTTTTAAGTTACGGATTTATTTTATGTAAAAAAAGAAAAAATGTGCATAGTGTTTCATTGACGAATGGGAAGATTTTATGGAATAATAAAGTTACTAAATACTCTAATACATTCTAGTGTCGACAATACAGTTACAATTGAAAAAGCCATTCTCACGGATATTCAAACCCTATTTGTGAAACACACAAGAAAAAAATGATTTTTTGCAGCTTGATTCTCAATTCCAGCAAGAAGAATTACAACAGTGCAGTCATCATTCTGAACTTGTTTGTGTTCAAAACATGGAGACAAACTCCCATTGACAACAAGATATTGGTTAGATCACTGAGGCCAGTACAAGAGTAGATTTTCATGCAGAAGCAAACATCTAGCCTACACTTCCCAAGCCCATCATCAAACCTTGCGAAGAGCTTGTCCATAAAAAGCACATAAAAAGTCTTGGATATGAAAATTAGTTGTCCTTTCATATTCCGGACTACTCCAAGCCCATAAAATTTCAGAGTGCCAGATTATTTATGATAGCTCACCTTCAGTTGTTCTAGATTTTTCTCCTCTTCCACAGAAACAACAATAGATTGTAAAATTCCAACACTGTGATCAAGTTTACTATATTAAAGATCACTATTTCAATATTCACCCATGCAAGCACTATGGTCAGCACACCCATTCTTCACACAAATGCTTCAGAAACAAGCCTCTTGCAAGAACAAAGATTCATCTTGGATGGATCAATTCTTGGCAATGGGAATAAAAAACCAAGAAGATGTTTTATTCATATGTCATAACTTGTTCTAGAGTATTGAATAGTCTTCTAGTTGAGTTTTTTCCATCATCTCACCTTGTATTTGACAGGGGGGGAAATTATGGTCATCTACAAGCTTCAAAGCCACATCAAGCGAACCTGAGCCACAACTTGTCATTCTAGATTCAGAGTTGTAGCCAGAGACACGGATGCCCATGAGCATGCCTGTGGTTGGTGGTCAGCCTTAAAACATCTATGTGAGGTTGATATTCTTCTTCTTTAAAGAATCTGTGACACTTACTCTAAAAGAAGACTTCAACTTCTTTCTAGTTTTGGAAGAGTTGTAGGAAATGCATCAAGAATTCCAGAGTTGGTGGTCATCTTTATACCATCGCAGGTTGTAGACCTCCCTTCATCCAAATTGAAGGTCTCCCTCTTAAAAATATGAGGAGCACTTCCTCTAACAGAAGACCTCAGCTTCTTGGGATATTTGGAAGAGTTTTAGGAACTACATTAAGCGTTCCAGTGTTGGTGGTCATCTTTAAACCACCTCTTTATGCCAACATTTCAGAGAGCTCATTCAACCTAAGTATTTCCATGCATACTTTGCAGATTTGTATTACAACTCTCCTCTTGGACTCACACACACCCCTTCGAATTAGGGGGGGCATGTTGAACACCTAATTCTCTATGGATAGGTGTAGAAGGAAAATGGACAAAATGAGTCCAAGAGACCACTTGGAATGTGAAACCAAGGGTCACCTAATGTATTATATATATGCATATTTGTGAATAATAATGCAAATCTTGCTTATATTATCTCTTTGTGTGTATTTAACTTATTTACCATGGCCAAGTTTAACAGTCACAACCATTTGTATAGAAAGGATCATGTCTATAATCATGAATACTCAACAACTCCATGCAGCCTGGATAATAATAGATGTGATCTAGGGTATTCATCTCTATCTTGATATATCCACTATATGAATATAGCCATGTGAATAGATGTGTTGATGTTGAACATGGTAGAAACCACCTGATTACCAGTCAATGAGGTAAACCGTTAATAGGTGTGAGGGGAACCACCAATAATGACGATGGTCCTCAAGGTACAATAACACAATCTACAAGTGTGAATGAATGAGATGAATTCAAACACACACATAACCATTCGATCAAAGGCCAATGATGTGAACCTATCGTCAAACGCGAAGAAATTTCCATTGAGGCATGCAAGCTCCGAGGTACTGAGAATGAGTTTCTATACCACCTTCCCGGATAATGAGATGAATTTGACAGGAAGCGATCCATTAAAGGAGGGCCATAATGATTCCATCGTCATCGACACAAAACAAAGGATTTCTCAAGATGATAGGAGTGGTTCAAGATTTTTGTAGAGAGGGTCAAATAAGTAGACAATGTTTGAATTTTATAGACATGACCTCCCTTGAACATATCGGCGACACAAATTCGGAGTTTGACAAGAATTTGACTCAAAATGGGAAAATGAAATCACGAGAGATAAGATGAAAATTGTTTCATTTTTAGAAAAGCATGAAACATGGGAAAATATGCTTGAAAATGGTTTCATTTTTTCACAAGCTTGAAACATGAGAAAAAACTATGCTTGAGAGTGGTTTCATTTTTACATAAACTTGAAATAGAGACAAAATATGCTTGAAATAAGTTTGCATGTCCCTAGCATAATGACTCAATTCTAGGTACATGCCCCATAAGCTTCATCTCATTCACCTAAGTAGACTAATGGTTACTAATAGGTGGATGGAATGAAGGTTCATTTACAAGATCAAGTGAAAGACTCGACTAGGAATTTACGAGATCAAATCAAAGACTCAAATTAGAAGGGGATTTGTTTCATTTTTTAATTAGCTTGAAATAATAAAAGAAATATGCTCATAGGGACCTATTTCATTTTTAAACGAGGTTGGCATAGTAAAATACCTATCTTGATAAGGAATATTTTTCATTTTTTAATGAGGTTGACACAATAAAATAACTATCCTCATGACACCTTGTTTCATTTTTTAATGAGCTTGACACAAGAAAAGGAACTCTGCTCGAAAAAATTGTTCATATCCCATAAGAGGTCATGGATTCCAAGAGGCTCTCATCAGATGGCATAACAAAACTCTAGAAATTAGGGTCCAATGCCCCCAATTTATGATGCATGATATCACTGAATAGATCATCAATAGATGCGGGCATGGAATAGGTTTCCACATAATTAACTTGTGGTGGGGGTGATACTACTTGCATGTAAGAAAAATTTAGGGATGATGGTTTAATGGGAACAAATTAGGACCAATGAATGAAATATTATCAATGGACATGATTCTTCCTTCATGTGGGATACACATCACACGAAAGGGATAAGAGGCAAGAGCTCCCATGACATAAATATAGGCACGACCAAGGAGTATATTAAAGTCCAAAGGGCCTTGGAAAACCATAACATCTATATAGATGATCTTTCCTCCCAAAGTAATAGAAAACCTAGGAAGGATCCCTAATGGTTGACTAGTTCCTCTGTTAAAATCCAACATATTCCTAGTAACGGGTGCAAGTTGTGGAGAACCTAAAACTTTCCAAGTAGTTTAGGACACAATACTAACAGATGAACATTAATATATTATTATGGTAGGTACAACCACATTATAGGCCTATAATGTGATCTCAAAGGGCACGTAAGAAGGAAGACAATATCCTGCCAATTGACTTTAATCAAAATAAGTAACCAAACTACTTAGAGGGGGTTCTGTGGGAACGAGAGAACTTCCCCCTTGTGTTATAGGAAAATGAAGATCACCCTCCTGTATTGTGGGAATGTGAGGATTTCCCTCAAATTCATGGGAATATGAAGAAACAAAAAGAACCTAAGTGGTATTAGGTTCACTCTCTATGGGAAAGGTACGATCAAATGAAGGAGGAATCAGGTCGACTATTTTCTCTACCAATGGTTGGTTGGGAACGAACTCATGGTATTCACTTTCAGAGAGAGTGGAATTGACCATAGATGAATTCTGATCAATCATTTTATCAATTAACGGAGGATCAGATGAAAGATTTTGGTAACCAGTAGGAAGACAAGGTTGAGAAGTCGTAAGGTTATCCAACAATTTTGAGGCTTCATCCATATAAGGAAAAAGGTGAATGGGATGATTTCCTTCACATAAATTATAGGGAAATTTGACTTTCCCCTTCTTTCCATGGGCCTTATTATCACTAGCTGAGGTTTTGTCTCCAACATGATCTCCAAAGGCCAATGACAATGGCTAACGTGAGCCAGTGGACCACACATCTAATATCCTGGGAATGCCATGACAATCCCTAAGAAGGTGGTTACCGTTTCATAACTTACAATGGAATTTGACTTTTTGGGAATGATTGGAAGGTTTTTCAACATCAGTTGCAATAGTAGCAATGTTTTCTTGGTTTCCCCCTTCCTTATTTTGCTTCTTCTTCTTCTTAGCTTCCTGGTTACTAGAATCCAAACTTTCACCAGGAGAAGAGGAAGAATGAGGTGGAGAAATATGCGAAGAAGGAGAGGGATCAAATTTAGGACCAACACGAGGTTGAAATTATTTAGGTGGAGGCTGTTGGGTTTGTGTTATATTCTTTCCACGACTAGAAATAGGCATGGAGTGGGGGGTAAGAGGGGGGAGAGAGTAAACCTTCACTTTCGCCAAGCATAGCAGGGGGCAGGTAACCCCCTGCATGGGGTTTTGGGCAACGCCCTGGGAATTTTTTTTTTTGGACTCTATTTTAGGTGGGCAGACCCTCCTATGGTTTTGTGCATGGGTTTTCACATGGTTTTGGGGCATGATGGTTTTCTTCCCCTGGAATTTTGTAGATCCAGTCAAGGGAACTATGGTTATGTTATAATCCAGGGTTAATGGATTGGGGTTTATGAATGCTTCAACATGTATATATATGTGTTGTAATAATGAAAGGAATATAATGAAATATCAAGCTGGTAGTCACGATTTGGGTTCCAAGGGAAAAATATATGTGTATATTTGTTTTATGTTTTATGCACTCTCTATTGTTTATTTTCTATTTTTTAAAAATTTTTTTGCAGATAATTTATGTACAAGGTTAAAAACTACAGAGGCAAACTTGGTTGAGAAGCAGCTTGGACATTTGGAACCATGGGGGTTGAAAATAACCAAACTGGAAAACCAATGGTTAATCGCGGGAGGGAAAAAATTTCCATATATAGAGTGCCAACAATTTCAAAAGAAGGAGAAGGACCATGATTCCCATATGAGGGGAATTCATTGATTGGTAAACTCAAGAACTGTTGCCATTAGGTTCAACCTAAGATCTAGTAAGGAGTCGTGCATGGGTAATATGTTATTCTATGTAAAGTAAATTTTATAATTAAACAAAATAAATCAAAAGGGGTAATCTAAGCAAAATGGTTTACCAAGTATTTGTGAACAACAATATACACCTTAGCGAACCAAGGACTTGACGTACGACATAAAATCTCCCCGAATGTTGTGTTCAGTATATCACGTCTACAGTGCGGCAAACTCGGTTTCCTATGGTAGGATTTCAACCTAGGGGGTCTTCCAAAATATATGCAATGCTACGTGGGAGCTCAATCCGTAGTAGCACTATCTAATGTGTAACTTTTCGATGAGAACGTCCCCATATACTTACCATACGTGGAGCATAGTCCTATATACTTCCTTAAGTGGGACGAGATGTAACCCCCAAGATGCAACACAAGCTGTTAGTGAAAACTACTATGCTTAATGATGTCACAACATGTCTTTAGCCTAGAACTCTAGATGTTTGTGTTAATTCCAAATGATCCTTAGGTTAATTGAATACAATTTTAATGTTTATCTTCAATTAAGTTTCAATTTTGGGCTCAAAAACGATGTCACCAAAACACCTAATATGAAACTATATGAGAAAAGGATTCTTTTTTATTTTAATGAAATATATAATAATAAGGGAAGAGATCACAAATAGTAATGCATCAAAAAAAATGCAACAAACAAAATTCCCCCCAACTAGCTTTCACTTTTCACTTTTCCAAATGCAACTCTTTCAAAAGTAAAATGATTTCTACTCTCACTGAATGATGAAATTCAATTGATGCTACTAATGCACTTTTAAGTTTTCAATTATTGAAAATATGTGATCAATTTCCAATAAGAAATTCCTAAATCTAACCTTTCAATGGAAGTAATCTCATGCACTTATTGAAAATTAATTTTTGAAACGAAAACTAAAAATATGCAAGACACAATTTATTTAGAAATGCACAAAGGTTACTACTGTTCTATAGATGAGAATCAACATTTTTTGAATGATACAAGTAGTAAACAAATATTTTAATTGATCTAACAAAAAACGATCCAATCAAAACACAAAATTTACCACTTAAATCATAAAAAAAAATTGCACTTTTTCAAGAGACTGAAAACACTCAAAGCAAGAAATAATGAAATCAAGGCACATAAAACATTTCAAGGATAAAGACACACTAAGTTTTTTCCAGAAGAAACTCTAACAATCTCTATTTTCTAAGACCAACGTGTACCTCTGGCTAACATCGGTGGTCTGCAACGCGACTATTTCAGCAACAACCAATGATGACAACACGACTGTATTTGTTAAAAAACATGCTGAGTGAGGAAAGGAGGGATAAAAAAAGAGATTCCTGAGAAACAAGTTTAGACTTGATACCTTAAAACACTTAAAAGCTAGAATATATATTGAAAAACAAGCCACAAAAGCAGTCATTCAAAGGTTGGCAAAACTAAGTGTTGGGTGATTTAATGGTTAGTTAAAACTTAAATCCCTGTCATTTAATTTTCAACCCAGGGTTTTGTAAACTGACGAGGTATACCCGTACTATATGTACTAGGTAGTTATCTTTCAGATTAGATTAATCTAAATTCAATTAACACTAATTACAAAACAAATTAAATCAATCTAATTCGAACTAAATAAAATCAAATGTACAGAATTTGAAATCACACTTGCATAAATGAAATCAAACTTTGCATGAAATTGAAATCACACTTGCATAAAGGAAATCACACTTTTCATGAAATTGAAATCACTCTTGCAGAATTGAAATCACACCACCCTTGCATAAATAAAATCACACCACACTTGTATTATTCAAATCACTCCATTATTTCATAATTGAAATCACACCATGCTTGCATAATTAAAATCGCACTGTTGAAAGGAAAATCACACTTGCATAAAAAACACACTTGTTGAAAATAAAAGAAATAAAAAAATTATACTATGTTACCAATATGTACAAAGGTATGCAAACTGGGGTTGATGGGGGCCTTCCATTTCTCAGCAAGCACACTGAACATCTATCACATCTTGGAGATCAAAGTGCCAGTATGTATTTCATAAAATGATTACAAGATATTACAAGAATTCTCTCTCCTCACTTTACAAATCACATCTTAAATGGAACTTGGAACCTCCAACTATCAACTAGCCACTAGCTACCTCTAATCTATAACAACTAATAATTTACAAAAAACCATTTACAACATTTTTACCACCCTTTGTATGAAGGGTGCACTCCTATTTATACAAAATTTGAAGATAACTATAGATCCTCAAATCTATCCTAAATCCACATTTATCTCATGTGGGTACAACCAATCTCCTAAAAATATAAGATTCAAATCCTCTCCAAATCCTCTCATAGTTTTGATAAGGACACATCAAACCATCCATGATTCTTCTCCTTTGAATGTGCTTAGCTTAATGATCCATATCTTCTTCAAATATTATACAAATCTTCATGAGTTGGAATTTTAAATTCGAATTTGTGGTTAGGTGGCCAAGTAGGACCCTTATAGAATCTCCAAGTGGGTCTACAATATCACAAAACTTATACCACTTTTATGTATATATGAAAACATGCTAATTTTATAGTATTTAATCACAAATTCACTTAAAATAATTAAAATAAATGAATATGGAAAATATAATGCTAAACCCATATGATCATGAAAATGGTTATTTAATGTAGGGTTATGTAGCTACGGAATGAAGGATGAGCTATAGAATGAGGGTGAAATGATGGAAATGTGGGTAGAAGTGGATGACATTTGTGAGACTCAATATACCCCCCAACTGAAGTTGTTGCATTTCCTCATGCAACTATTGCATTGATTCCTTTAGTCATAAGTTAATATTCTTGAAATGTTTTGCTTTCTTTATGAGCTTTGGCTTTGTATTGATTTTCTTTTAACTTTGCATAATCATATCATTTGACAATTTTATTCTTTTTAAAAAGTGTACTTTGAAATACATTTAATTGCAACATATATTTTTTATGATTGATTCTTGTGTGACAACCAAATTTATTTTTTCTTAGTGTTAGTTCTTGTGTAACAATACTTCTTTTATTTTTGTTGCATCAAAATACTTGAAAACATTAAGAATTCCATAGTGGATGTCAGCCATTCAATGTGCTCATCAATTGATCATTGCAAAACATATAAAATTTTTGGAATCAAAATGCAATAATAGTTAATAGGGAAAAATATGTTGGTTAGGATGAAATGCAATGTGACATGTGGCATGAAATATAAATATCCCTTTCCCCATCCTTAAGGTGTTTTTAGTTTTATTGCAAATGAGAAAGGAAATATGAATGTGGTGAGGGATTTTCCAAAATCACAATTTTAGAATTTAAGGAATTAAATAATTAAATATCAAAAAGCAGCACATCTTCACTTATGATAGTTTGAAGGTTTCTGTGGTGTGTGTTTTGAGATGGGGGATTCAGAATCTCCACAATATCTTCATCCTCCTCTTTTCTTGTCGGATTTTTGTGTTGATGATGAGTCTTGGTTAGACTCAAAACATAGACGTAGAAATAGATAGAGTGGAGATTCTGAATCCCCCATCTCAAAACACCTTCACTTACCTGAAAAATGGACAAGCTATGTATATCGAAGAGTATGGTTGTTGCTGCTGGATCATGGAATATGAAGTAAAAGGATTTGATCTATTTCTTCTTTCCCTCAGTTGTATGAATTGAGGATGAGATTGGAATCTTTATTGCTATGGCTGCTAAATTGAATCCTGCTACAAACTGTTGAAATCATGTATTCTGCATTCATTCCCGCTCAGTGACATAATTCTTATATATGTGAATGGATGTGTCGATGTCGAACATAGAAAATAAATTGTTGGATTACTCTCCATTAATGAATTCCATTAACCAACGCGAGACCACTCACCATTGATTTCAATGTGATTGAAGATGCCTAAGTACATCTTACTATGCATGAATAGATGTGTCAAAGTCGAGTCACCTAGAAGATTTGACAAACATGAGACATTGATGTATTCCCACTTTTTATTGGCGAGAGAACTTGCTATTAAGGCATGCAAGCCTCAAGGTACTTGAAATATCTCCATTCTTGATCCCATATAATGTGTCAGAGTCGATGGGTCTAAACTTGTTAGAAGGAAGGCCTTAATGAATCCTCCATCATATAATGTGAGTATAAAATAATATTTTGAAGGACTACAGATAGAAAAACTGCATTGGAGCAAGGCTTATTGAAAATGAATGAAAAGGAAAATTGGGTGACTCAGCTTTGTAAGGGAGCCGAATGACTTTATTTTTGGGAAATATGAGTGAAAATGATGCAGGAAAGTATGACAATTATGAAGGAAAATGAATTTTTGGTAGTAGGGATATGGACAATTATGGATAGACTGCAGGCTTGGAATGAGTAGCGTTGGTGAATTTGGTATTTTGTTTAGTAGAAATGGTGTAATGGATTTGATTTGGCATGAAATGGTCATGATCTTCTGAAAGAAACTTGGTATTCTTGCCCATATAGTGATATTATTTCATCATATCCTCGAACCTAAAAAAACTTAACATTTTGTTCTGCAATAAATTGTAATTCTATTGAGAGAGAGAGAGAGGTGACCAGTCTCTCTTCATATTGATATATACAAAAAAAACTCAGAAATATTACTAATGAAACAAATTCAAGAAAAATTACATGCACTTTTACCTATTTCTTACTAATTTTGAGCTTGAGACCTCTTCTCCATACACTTAATGCTTCATCAATAGATCAAATTTACATAAACTACTAAATTGTGTCGATTCTGCAATTACCAAAAACATGGATCATTGTAATGCCTTGCCACTTTACAACCTGCAATTAGACTTGGATGGTGGTTTCTATGCAGGTCTAAGTTTGTAACTGTGTTTTTCCTTTTTATTTAGCGCTCCACCCTTTTCCATGATCTCATGGAGCAAGAAAATGCCCAAAATTCACAATTTTTAGATTATCTCGAAACCAATACCAAAGTATATATCTCAGCATTCTAAATCCAACATATTTCATTTCACTAAAATCCTACATTTTATGAGAAAGTTATGGCTATTTGAATTTTACTATTAAAAATGGTAAAAATGATGAGGGGTGCCACGTGGTAGCACCAGGGAGTGCCACGTGGCAGAAACAGGGAGTGCCACGTGGTAGCACCAGATATTTCCACATTGTAGCACCATAGGGTGATGACGTGGTAGGGTAGTGACTAGGCAGTGATGTTGACAGGTGATGACGTGGAAAGGTGTGACTAGGCATTGACATGGACAAGTGATGATTTGGCAGGGCATGAATCGGCAGTGACATGAATAGGTGATGACATGGATGTTGAGATTAAACAAGATGATGAGCTTAGTGAAAAGGGTCGCCTTCACTAAGTGAGCCTGCAGGCTATTTTTGGCACAAGTCTATTTTTAGACTATGTCTATTTTTAGACATGTCGACCATATTCTATGAGTTGCAGGATGCTATTTGTGGATGGTTGGTCAAGTTGGAAAAATAGATGGACTTCTATTTTTAGAAATATTGGGCAGAGTCTATTTTTAGATTGCCAGTCTAAAAATAGATATGTCGAATATTATTAGCTCTTAATAATATTTGGACTCTAAACATTATCTTATTCTCTTGGAGCACTTCAGTTAAGTGCACAGATGTGGCACAGCAGCTGACAGAAGGAATTACGCTATTCCTGAGGGTTTAATGGAGCTAATGCATGAGGACTTCAGTTAGAACTCATGTGACAGAGTTTGGTGGAGTTAGAGAAGTAGTTGGTGGAGTTGTATTTAGTTTAACTCAGTTAGACTCAGTTGAGCTAGTTGTATCTAGTCTAACTGATTGATACACTAGTGAGAGTGGTGTGAATTAATTAGTTAATTAATTCAATAAATAATAACTCATTAATCAACTAAATAATACATCAGTTAACTACAGTGCATGGCAGTTTCAATGGAGACCAGTGGAGAGATAGGTGAAAGAGCAAGTGTGACTATCAGTTGTGACTATAGTGATGCATTGATTGCATCCAACACTCAGTGGAGATGCCTATTAGGATTGCGCAGTGCAAGATTGGTGAATTCGAGTTCATTCATATCCATTCTTTAGCAGGGATTGCGCAGTAGAGGTAGGTTAGCAGGTGGCAAAGATCGGTGCATGGATTTGCAAGATCGGGCCTGATTAGTGTGTAGCGATTGTATTGTATTGAGAGCTTGATATGATCAACTTTGTATGAGGATTGTTACATGATCTCTATGACATATATTATATACAGATATTTTGGGTTTTCAGCTTCAAGCTTTCCCATTAAACAACTGTGTTAATGTGTGTGAATTTTTATTGTTTCATGTGTGCATTGCAATCTTGATTTAATTTCCGCAAATGATCAATGGTGGAATAGATTCTGTATTTTGCATGAAGTTAAAATAGTGTGAGATCAAGAGAATATTGGACATATAACACATAATTTATATAATTTCTACATGGTATCAGAGTAGTTGATCATTGGAGGAGATTGCAATTATTGAAGCGGTTGAGTTTTGTGCTGGTGGAATTCGAATTTGCTGCAGTGTTTTCTTGGTGTCAAAGTTGAGCATTCATTGAAATGTCTTTCAACGGATTGTGATTGGATTATGCCCTTGATGGCAGCTCGAATTATATTGCATGAAAGGACAATATGGAGGCAGTGTTGGATGATAATGGGTTGAAGGATTTCATAGATGCTGATATTCCAAAGCTTGGTTCTAGCAATGCAGCTGCACTTGACGCATGGCAAAAGAAGACAGCAAAGTGTCGAAGAATTTTGTTGGAAGGTGTGAAGGACCACATTGTTTCCAACCTTCATGGTAAAGCTACTCCATTCTTAATGTGGAAATCTTTGACAGACTTGTTCCAAAGCAGAAGCGACCAGAGGAAGTTGGCGCTTAAATACAAGCTCAGAAAAATAAAAATGGAGAAAGGTGACAATATACCAAAATACCTCATGAAGTTTTTCCACTGCAAGGATGAGCTGGGAAGTGTGGGGGTTATTGTAGATGAAGAGGAATTGGTGAGATTGGCTCTCCTTGGGCTTTCGAAGAGTTGGCATAGCTACGAGGACTCTGTCAATGGTCGGGAGAAACTACCAGGATGGGAGCGACTTTGGTCAGATCTTGTGCAGGAGGAGATAAGGCGGGGTACCATGGATGGATCTTCATCGAAGAATAAAGATGAATAAAATTGTGCTTTGGTTGCCAAAGAAAGGAAAGGGAAGGGGAAGAAAAATCCTTCTTAATTCGGTGCAGAAGGCAAGAAGCAAGACTTGTCCAAGGTGAAGTTCTTTCACTATCACCAACACAGACATTACGCCACTAATTGTCCATAGAAGAAGAAATATGTGTTGGACTAGATCCACAACTCGGAGGGATGGTTGCATTGGCCTCACAATTTGAGATGGATTTTTCTTTGATCGCATGCTTGGTTTCAAGTGTGATGGGATTGGTGTGGTTTCTTGACAGTGGTGCGTCTTTCCATATGACCAGAGACAAATATTTGTTTAGTGATCTGAATGAAAAGGATATTGGAGTGCACATCGAGATGGGCGATGATGCTAGATACAGTGTGACTGGTATCGGGACCATTTCTTTGAGATGGAGTCTGGTAAACCTTTCATCTTGAAGGATTTCATGCATGTTCCAGGATTAAAGAAGAATCTGATCTATGTGGCGATGTTGGAAGACAAGGGTTATGATGTTGTTTTTAGCGAGGGAAAATCCTTCCTGTGCAGTAAAATAACTGGTCAAACCAGGAGGATAGGGATTCGAGTTAAGAATCTTTATCAACTGTAGGTATATGGCTGTGTAGAAATGGCAGGCAAAGCAAAAGGAGTGGTGAGCCGGGATGAGGGCGAATTGTGGCACAGGACATTGGGCCATGTTCACTATGGCGCTTTGAAAATTTTGCAACAGATTTCTACCAGGCGTCCCAAGGGTACACTTGCACAGTTAGATCAGTGCAAGGGATGTACTTTGAGAAAATTTGTGAATACCACTTTTCATGAGATGGATAGTCGTGCCTCAACGATCCTTGAGAGAATTCACACAAACGTGTGTGGACCTTTCTCTGTTGCTTCAACATGAAAGCACAAGTATTATGTGATATTTGTTATATGCTTTTCGTAAGTTCTCGATATTCTTCATTATTCATGCAGAAGAAGAGCGAGACATACTCAAAGTTCTGTGAGTTCAAGGCGCTGGTTGAGAAAGATTCGAGGAAGCAAGTGAAAGCTCTTCGGAGCAATAATGGTGGTGAATACATCTCTAGAAAATTCAAAGACTTTTGAAGCAAAGAAGGAATTCGAAGAGAACTCATAGCGCCTCATATCCCACAGCAGAATGGGGTCGCGGAGAGAAAGAACAAAACGATCGTGGGTGCTATACGGGTGATGTTGCATGATCAGGGCCTTCCCATACACTTGTGGGTTGAGGCATGCAACACTGTGGTTTATGTGCAAAACCGTTGTCCTCATAGAGTACTTTGCATGAGTACACCCGAAGAGGCGTTTCTTCAGAAGAAGCCCGATATTTCATTTGAATAGTTTTGGCTCAATTGCTTACATTCATGTGATGAAGGATCGAGAAGAAGCCGACCGCTCCAACCGCAGGTTGGGATATTGTGTACACAAACACCCCACAATTATCGTGTGTATTTGCTAGATAGTCAGATGACTATCATGCGACGAGATATCAAATTTCATGAGGAGAAAGCCATGAAGTTGTCACTTGAGAGGGAGCTACACTTGCATGCAGATGAGGAGCTACTTGTTCCTAAAGATGAGCCTCAGAATGTGGATCAGCCACAATATGAGGTTCGTGGAGTGGAAGAAACAACTCATGTAGCGCCAAACATCAGAGGGCGTGTCAAGTAATATGATGCAGAGTGTTGTCCTTGATGGCAACCCACTGAATGAAGACGAAGACATGAGATTGTTGACTTGTGTTGTCCTTGATGGAAATCCACTTGATGAAGTTATTCTTGACTTGATGGACCTATTAAATGATGTAAATCTGAAGTATCTACAGAGAGTACAGAAGGCAATGAAGAAAGGAATTCAATATGTGCTAGATCTATGATGAAAAGAGTATGTGTTAAGTCCCTATATTAATAGTGTAGTCCCTTATTATGTTAGTGTAGCCCCACTTATTGTTATTGTTGTACCCCTGTAACCCCCATATTGTTATTATTGTGCCCTTACATTATTATTGTTAGGTCGGCTAGGATTACATTTCTGTGGCCCCACTAGGATTATATTTTAGGCTCCCATGGACTCCTATATATAGAAGGAGGTTTTGTTCATTTGTATCATCCAAGAATTGTTCATTTATGTAATGTAATGGAGGTTTCCTCAAGTGGCTTATTTTTAAGGTGTTCATATCTCTCTTTTCTTCTATTTTTGGAGCAGGTTCCACAACATTTGGTATCAGAGCTTTGGATTCTAGGGTTTCAATGCTCCAAACAGGTCATCATAGCATTGTCTCTATAAAAAAATTTTTACGAAGTTTCAGAAGCTGAAATTTTTACTGTGCGAAGTTGAAATCTTGAGGAACATTGTCAAAACATTTTAGAGCTTGGCTCACAATATTTTTGGAGATATGATCTGTGGAAGTTAGGTATTTTTTCAAGCTCCTAAACAGGTCATCGTGGATTTTTTGCTATAAATTGTTTTCTACGAAGGTTCAGAATCTGAAATTCATATGGTAAGAAGCGAAAAGCCTGAGGAAATTCGTCAAAAATTTTTAGAGCTTGGTTCGGAATATTTTTGGAGATATGATCTGTGGACGGTAGTGCTTTTTCAGGCTCCTGAATTTCATCTCAAAGAGGTGTGATCGTAAAATTAAATAACTCTCTCTCGAGATTGGATTGGAGTAATCGTCAAAAGTGGTCGCAAGTACCCGGCCTGTAGTTTCTTGGACATCAATTTCAGAGACAAAGAACAAAACAGTGACACGTGGAAAGTCGTACAAGTTCGCTCTACTGAACCAGTCCAAAATTAGGTCATTGTGGGAGATTGGACACAAATTTGTCTTGGAGAATCCAAATTAGGTTAGAACTGTGGCATTTGAAAGAAGTTTCAGAGGGCTACTACAGGGATGAATTTGAGATATCGAATATTTTCAATTACATAGATAATTCAATTTCAATATCGAGCTCCTAAAAGCTAGTAAAAGGTGTGTATTTTTTTTTCCGAATTACATAAGTCTTGTTTGAAGAATCAAGTTGAATTGATTCCAAGGGAAAATTGTAGAATATATATCAATATTTGATTTTAAAATGGCCCCTAAAAAGAATTCAACACCCATTAAGCCTTCGTAAATCTAAAAATCTACTATTATGCATGAAGAGGAAGAATTGCAGTGTGAGATATCAAAATTACGTTACCAAGTGCAACAAATTTCGATCTTACGAAGAGCAACCGAAGATGACATAGATGGTTTAAAATTAGAAATTGAGGCTAAGTTGGATGGTTTTAAGGATAAAATAAAAGCTAATATGGATGATAAGGTAGTGGAAGATCACATCGACCATCAACAACAAGTTCTCCAACTCTCAAAAGATAACCTAACTTTAGTGCACAATGAAATGAAACAACAAGAAGATCAACATCACATCGAAAGAAGTTCAAAAGCAGTCACAGAAACAAGAACTCAAAAAGTACGATTAATTTCAAAGTATCTCAACAAGTGGAAGAACTTTCCTGTAGAATATTCCACATGGTACGATGAGAATTTTATACAGAAGCATCAAGAAATAATCAAGCATTGAGGACAACACGTGTTTGAAGGAGAGGGGAATGTTAAGTCCCTATATTAATAATGTAGTCCCTTATTGTTGTTAGTGTAACCCCCTTATTGTTATTATTGTACCCCTATAACCTCCATATTGTTATTATTGTGCCCTTAAATTATTATTGTTAGGTTGGCTAGGATTACATCGTGGCCCCACAAGGATTACATTGTGGCCCCATGGACTCCTATATATAGAAGGAGGTTTTGTAGTTTGAATCATCCAATAATTATTCATTCATGTAATGTATTGAAGGTTGTCCCCTCGAAGTGGCTTATCTCTAAGGCATTGCTATCTCTTTTCTTCTATTTTTGGAGCCGAAGTTACACAAGAGCATGTCTCAATGCATACGCTTATTCGTCTAGGGAAGTCGCGTATGCACGCGGAAAAGAACGTTCCAAGTCGCGCATGGGCAAAAGCGCTCATAAAGTGCAAAACTGTGGGTAAACGAACATGGTATTGACCCATTGTATTGGGTAATGATTCGTCTAAATGACTCTCATTCGTGAATACCATCGAAGTATTGTGGTTTTGGCTCATGGTATTGAAAAAGTGTAAAACTCTATATAAGGAGAAGAAATTCATTGTGCAAATCATGAGTGTGGGTGCAAGATGTCCGAGCTTGAATGAATACTTTCCTCGGCGAGACCCAATGGAAAGGGTTATTGAATGATGTATCCAATGCATGATGCACCAATGATGAAGAAAGGTATCTAGATCTGAAATGTATTTGTACTTGCTAGATCTATTTATGGAATGATTAGATCTGAGATGAGGCGAACATCTGTCTTAAGTAAAGGGTAAAATTTGTGTGATGTATCTGTTCTGAAGAAATTGCAATGACCTAATTGTCTGAAGAACCATACGCTAGTTCTCCGCAGAAGAAGTGCGTATATACGCGGCTTCGCTGAAGAGAAAGCGCGTATGCGCAGTGAAATTAGCTCTGTAATATGTACAGAAGTATACGCGGGTTTGTATGGTATAAGGCGCGTATATACGCGGCATCAGTGAAAGGAAAGCGCGTATGAAAAGCTAGGGTTTGCTGAATTCTGAAGTATAAAATGTCTGATCTGTTCTGCTGTGTTACTGATATCTGTCTGGGTTATCTGAATTGACAAGTATCTGTTGGTGATGTATGTTTGAGCGTAAAAGTATGGAGTGGGTCCAGTCTGAAAATATGATGAAACGTGGCCTGCAAGTTATGTCCTAAAGGAAGCTTTGGATCCAGTGTGAAAATTGATGAAACGTGGTCCATAGAGGTGCTGAGGGTTGTAGCCTTCAGTCAGGGGGTCGTAGCTCCCTTCCAGGTGAGGCTGGTAAACGAGATCAGGGGGTCGTAGCTCCCTTCCAGGAGAGGCTGGTAAACGAGTCAGGGGGTTGGAGCTCCCTTCCAGGAGAGGCTGGTAAACGAGCGCAGGTGGGTGCCTGCGTGCTGGTAGGAGTCTGCACTAGCACATATGTTATAAGATGTTTTCTCTATAATAAAATATTGAAGGCTGAGCAACTACAGCGGTGGTTTTCTCCCGACTTGGGTTTCCACCTAAAATCCCGGTGTTCATGTGTGATGCTTATGTGTGATGGTTTATTCTGTTCTTACTGCACATGTTTACTGTTTATTGAACATCTAATGAATGAATGATGGAATGATATAAGTGAAGAATTAATGGCATAATTAGATCTTTGTGTATACGCGAGTTTTATGAAGGATATCCGCGTATATACGCTAGTTTGGTTCAGCAAAGTAGCGTATGGGTTTTAGAGAGTGAAAAAGTAAAAGATTTGATAAAGTCCTAAATACTGATTCACCCCCCCCTCTCAGTATTTTTCCCAACAGGGCGGAAGTGTACTACAGAAGCTGAGCGACTGAATCTTGATGTAGCGCAGAATGTAGGAGCACCTACATCACAGCGCAGACAAAGACAGTCACGTGACCAATTTACTAGATACATGGCTCTAATGAGCAAGCGTATCGTGACAGAACCATCCTCTTTCGAGGAAGCTGTGGAGGATCTCGCATGGGTAGATGCCATGGTGGAAGAGTATGATTTGATTGTCAGAAACAGTGCATGGGAGATTGTCCCAAGGCCAGAAGGGAAATCAGTGGTAGGTTCGAGATGGATCTACAAAGTGAAACAAGCTATTGATGGGAGCGTCGAGAAGTATAAGGAAATATTTGTTGCCTGGGGCTTCTCAGAGATCGAGGGGATCAACTATGAAGAAAAATTTGCACCTGTCGCAAGGGATTCTTCCATATGGACCATCCTTTCTCTCTCAGCGCAGATGGGTTGGCACATTCATCAGATGGATGTGAAGACCGCATTCCTCAATGGAGTCATTGAGGAGGAGGTTTACATTGAGCAGCCTAAAGGATTTGAAATCTTCAGCAGCGAGTCGCATGTGTGCAGGCTCAAAAGAGCGTTGTATGTGCTGAAACAAGCACCTCGTTCTTGGTACACACAAATAGACAGTTATTTCACCGGACTTGGTTTCGCCAAGAGTGAGGTGGATCCTAACCTATACCAAATTGTGGTGGAGGGTAAGTTTTTTATCATTGTAATTTATGTAGATGATTTAATACTAATGGGTGATGAATTTTTGAAACACTCATGCAAGGCAGATCTTGCAAAGGAGTTTGAGATGAAGGACTTGGGCCTCCTTCATTATTTCCTGGGATTGGAAATTTGGCAGTGGAAGGGTGGATTGTTTGTGTCTCAAGGAAAGTATGATTGGGATATACTGGAGAAGTTTCACATGCAAGGCTAAAATCCTATCGACACTCCTCTTCCTAGTGGTTGGAGGAAAGAGGATGCTACATCGGCAGAGGTAGTGGATGCCACTAGTTATCGACAGTTGGTTGGTTCGCTCGTGTATCTAGCCAATACACGACCAGACATATGCTATGCTATGAACCAACTTTCACAAGCTATGGTTAAACCTACCAAGCTCTTTTGGAAGGCAGGCAAGCATGTCCTGAGGTATCTCAGGGGCACATCGGGATGTGGATTGTGGTACAGAAAATCGGATGAGTTGAAGCTGCATGGCTTCATGGATGCAGATTGGGTAGGGAGCCCAAAAAATAGAAAGAGCACATCTGGAGGGGTATTTAGTATCGGATCTACATTATTTTCTTGGTACATTAGGAAAAAGAGATCCATGGCACTCATTTCAGTGGAGGTCGAGTACATGGCAGCAAGTTTGGCTGCATGCGAGGCTATATGAATGAGGAAGATCCTGGTCGGGTTGTTTGGTTCACACTTAGATCCTACTGTGATATATTGTGATACTCAAAGTTGCATTAAACTCTCGGTTAATACAGTATTTCATGATAGATCTAAACATATTGACATCTGGTACCATCATATCAGAGATTGTGTGCAGCGGAAGATCATGTTGCTTTCTTACATTCCTATGGAGGATCAGGATGCATATATTCTGACGAAGGCGCTCATGAGGAACAAATTCGAATACCATAGAGACAGGATTGGGGTGGAAGATAATCCCTATCTTGTTGAGAGGGAGTGTTGAGATTCAACAAGATGATGAGCTTAGTGAAAAGAGTCGCCTTCACTAAGTGGGCTCGCATGCTATTTTTGGTGCAAGTCTATTTTTAGACTATGTATAATTTTAGACATGTCGATCATATTCTATGAGTCGTAGGATGCTATTTGTGGATGGTTGGTCAAGTTGGAAAAATATATGGACTTCTATTTTTAGACATATTGGGTGGAGTCTATTTTTAGATTGCCAGTCTAAAAATAGATATGTCGAATATTATTAGTTCTTAATAATATTTGGACTCTAAACATTATATTATTCTCTTGGAGCACTTCATTTAAGTGCACGGATGTGGCACAGTAGCTGACAGAAGGAATTATGCTATTCCTGAGGGTTTACTGGAGCTATTGCATGGAGGACTTCAGTTAGAACTCATGTGACAGAGTTTGGTGGAGTTGGAGAAGTAGTTGGTGGAGTTGTATTTAGTTTAACTCAGTTAGACTCAGTTGAGCTAGTTGTGTCTAGTCTAACTGATTGATACACTAGTAAGAGTGGTGTGAATTAATTAGTTAATTAATTCACTAAATAATAACTCATTAATCAACTGAAGAATACATCAGTTAACTACAGTGCATGGCAATTTCAGTGGAGACTAGTGGAGAGATAGGTGAAGGAGCAAGTGTGACTATCAGTTGTGACTATAGTGATGCATTGATTGCATCCAACACTCAGTGGAGATGCAAATGAGGATTGCGCAGTGCAAGCTTGGTGAATGCAAGTTCATTCAGAGCTATTCTTCAGCAAATATTGCGCAGTAGAGGCAGGCTAGAAGGTGGAAAAGATCGGTGCATGGATTTGCAAGATTGGGCATGATTAGTGTGTAGCTATTGTATTGTATTGAGAGCTTGATATGATCAGATTTGTATGAGGATTGTTAAATGATCTCTAAGACATATATTTTATACATATAGTTGGGTTTTTCAGCTTCAGGCTTTCCCATTAAACAACTGTGTTAATGTGTGTGAATTTTTATTGTTTCATGTGTGCATTGCTATCTTGATTTTATTTCCACAAATGATCAATGGTGGAATAGATTATGTATTTTGCATGAAGTTAAAATAGTGTGAGATCAGGAGAATATTGGATATATAACACATAAGTTATATAATTTCTACAATGGAAGGGTGTGACTGGTCACTGATGTGGATAGGTGAGTGGTTGACACTTCACATATTTGGATTGACTATCATGGTTGACATGTGGAAATTTTGTATTGGTTCATGGTTTGTAGTGGTGGCCCAATAGAAGAGTGCCACGTGGACAAACCATTAGTTGCCATGTCATCTTCGTGGTGGTCTAAAATTTATGTTAGGTTAAAAGAGCCCTCCTTGAGAATCAAAGTTGAGACCTCCTACAAACAAACAAATCACTCTAACCAACTCAACTAAAATATTCCTTGTTAGATCTAATACTTTTGTGATCCATAATGTAGATGAAATGTCTTTCGGATTAATCACATCATTAGGATTGGGTCCAAAATGATGTGATTAATCCTAATGATGTGATTAATCCAAAAGAAATTTCATATGAAATATTCCTTGTTAAAATATGCACCAAAAAATGTATAAAAGGTTAACAAATGCACATTTGGAAAAGATGAGGATTAGCCCCAAATTTTCGGCCCCAAAGTTGCATGGCGCCACCTGACCAAGATTTTCAGACCTGGGGGCTTATATTAACCATCCCACAATTTCTCTCGCTAGTCAAGAAGGCTAGATTCACACACCGTTGCCAATTTCCAGGCACATCGGCTGGGTTTGGGTGGATTTGTAGACTCATTAACAACATAAGTGGGTAGAATATTAAAGCAGTCATATCTTTCTCAATTTTTAACCAAATGAGGTGAAAAGAGAGTTAAAATAGAGGTTTTGAATAGTGTTGGATCCATTGGAGGAATTATTTTGGTTGTTTGAGCTTTCTAAAGGTCTATAAATGTACTTTTTATTTCGAATTTAGATTTGTTTTCCAATTTTTATTGAAACTTTTAAAAACAAACTTAGTTCAATTTTATTTTCTGATCTTCTAGATCATAGGGAGTGCAAGAAGAGAGCATAATAAGAAATATTTAAGCTCTTTATTCAATTGGAGTGTGAAAATTAAAATACAAAAAACAAGGATTTGATCTCTAAATTCATATTGTGGCTCTCAAAACTCTTATTTATTCACCTCTTTTCTCAACTATTCCTTCTCTTTCTACATCCTCCTGCAAATCATTAGTGAGTTGGGTGGCTCTTACTGCACCACCAAATAAAATAAAATTTCAAAAAACATGAAATCTAAAATAAAACTTGATTTTATTCATTACCTACTCTACTCTATTGGAAATAGAAGAATTGATCAAGTGTATGCATATTTCTAGTGTAACCATGTGCGTAACACGATTAAAATGATATTCATCCTAAGGTTAGAAAAATATGCATTAAAAATCATCAAGGCATGAAAAACCGGTTGTTTAGATAATACAATTAAAATGTAAAGAAGGAATAATAATCTTTAACCTCTTAATTACCCATGAATTATGGCTGATGTGAGCCAGTGGACCACACTTCTAATATCCTGGGAATGCCATGAAAATCCCTAAGAAGGTGGTTACCGTTGCATACCTTACAAGGGAATTTGACTTTATGGGAATGATTGGAAGGTTTTTCAACATCAGTTGCAATAGTAGCAATGTTTTCTTGATTTCCCCTTCCTTATTTTTCTTCTTCTTCTTCGTCCTCTTCTTCTTCTTCTTAGATTCTTGGTTACTAGAATCCAAACTTTCACCAGGTGAAGAGGAAGAATGAGGTGAAGAAATATGCGAAGAAGGAGAGGGGTCAACTTTAGGACCAACATGAGGTTGAAATTATTTAGGTGCAGGTTGTTGGGTTTGTGTTATATTATTTCCATGACTAGAAACAGGCACAAAGTGGGGAGATAGTAAACCTTCACTTGTGCCAAGCGGGGTGGGTAGCCCCCTGCACAGGGTCTGGGGCAACGCCTTGGGAATTTTTTTTTTGGACCCTATTTTCAGTGGGTGGACCCTCCTATGGTTTTGTGCATGGGTTTGCACATGGTTTTGGGGCATGATGGTTTTCTTCCCCTGGTATTTTGTAGATCCGGTCAAGGGAACTACGGTTATGTTCTAATCTAGGGTTAATGGATTGGGGTTTATGAATGCTTCAACATGTATATATATGTGTTGTAATACTGAAAGCAATATAATGAAAAATAAAGCTGGTAGTCCCGATTTGGGTTCCATGAGAAAAATATATGTGTATATTTGTTTTATGTTTTATGCACTCGTTATTGTTTATTTTCTATTTTAAAAAAATTGTTTGCAGATAATTTATGTACAAGGTTAAAACCTACAGAGGAAAACTTGGTTGAAAATTTGCTTGGACATTTGGAACAATGGGGGTTGAAAATAACCAAACTGGAAAACCAATGGTTAATCTCGGGAGGGACAAAATTGACATATATGGAGTGCCAAAAATTCCAAAAGAAGGAAAAGGACCATGATTCCCATATGAGGGGATTCATTGATTGGTAAACTCAAGAAATGTTGCCATTAGGTTTAACCTAATATCTAGTAAGGATTCGTGCATGGGTAATATGTTATTCTGTGGGAAGTAAATTTAGAATTAAACAAAATAAATCAAAAGGGTTAATCTAGGCAAAAGGGTATACCAAGTATCCGTGAACTACAATATACAACTTGGCAAACCAAGGACTTGACGTACGACAAAAAATCTCCCTGAATGATGTGTTCGGTGTATCATGTCTACTATGCGGCCAACTCAGTTTCCTATGGCAAGATTTCAACCTAGAGGGTCTTCCAAAATATACGCAATGGTACATGGGAGCTCGATCCGTAGTAGCGTTGTCTAATGTGTAATTGTTCGATGAGAGTGTCCCCATATACTTACCATGTGTGGATCATAGTCCTATATACTTCCTTACGTGGGACGGGATATCACCCCTCGGATGCAACACAAGATGTTAGCGAAAAATGCTAAGCTTAGCGATGTCGCAACATTTCTTTAGCCTAGAACTCTAGATGTTTGTGTTAATTCCAAATGATCCTTAGGTTAATTCAGGATAATTTTAATGTTTATCATCAATTAAGTTTCAATTTTGGGCTCAAAAAGATGTCGCTAGAACAAATAATATGCAGCTATATGAGAAAAGGATTCTTTTTTATTTCAATGAAATATATAATAATAAGGGAAGAGATCACAAATAGTAATGCATCAAAAAAAAATGCAACAAACAAAATTCCCCCCAACTAGCTTTCACTTTTCACTTTTCCAAATGCAATTCTTTCAAAAGTAAAATGATTTCTACTTTCACTGAATGATGAAATGCAATTGATGCTACTAATGCATTTTTAAGTTTTCAATTATTGAAAATATGTGATCAATTTCCAATAAGAAATTCCTAAATCTAACCTTTCAATGCAAGTAATCTCATGCACTTAATGAAAATTAATTTTTGAAACGAAAACTAAAAATATGCAAGACACAATTTAGTTAGAAATGCACAAAGGTTACTAATATTATATAGATGAGAATCAATATTTATTGAATGATACAAGTAGTAAACATTATATTTTAATTGACCTAACAAAAAACGATCCAATCAAAACACAAAATTTACCACTTAAATCATAAGAAAAAGTTGCACTTTTTCAAGAGACTGAAAACACTCAAAGCAAGAAATAATGAAATCAAGGCACATAAAACATTTCAAGGATAAAGACACACTAAGTTTTTACCAGAAGAAACTCTAAAAATCTCTATTTTCTAAGACCAACACGTACCTCTAGTTAACATCGGTAGTCTGCAATGCGACTGTTTCAGCAACAACCAGTGCTGACAGCGTGACTATATCTGTTAAAAATTGTGTTGAGTAAGGAAAGGAGGGATAAAAAAAGAAATTACTGTGAAATTTTTTTAGACTTGATACCTTAAAACACTTAAAATCTAGAATATAGACTGAAAAACAAGCCACACAAGCGGTCATTCAAAGGTTGGCCAAACTAAGTGTTGGGTGATTTAATGGTTAGTTAAATCCCTGTCATTTAATTTTCAACCTGGAGTTTCGTAAACTGACGAGGTATACCTGTACTATATGTACTAGGTAGTTATCTTTCAGATTAGATTAATCTAAATGCAATTAACACTAATTATAAAACAAATTAAATCAATCTAATTAGAACTAAATAAAATCAAATGTACAGAATTTGAAATCACGCTTGCATAAAGGAAATCACACTTGCATAAAGGAAATCACACTTTTCATGAAATTGAAATCACTCTTGCAGAATTGAAATCACATCACCATTGCATAAATAAAATCACACCACACTTGTATTATTCAAATCACTCCATTATTACTTAATTGAAATCACACCATGTTTGCATAATTGAAATTGCACTATTGAAAGGAAAATCACACTTGCATAAAAAAAACACACTTGCTGAAAATAAAAGAAATAAAAAAATTATACTATGTTACCAATATGTACAAAGGTATGCAAACTAGGGTTGATGGGGGCCCTCCATTTCTCAGCAAGCACACTGAACATCTATCACATCTTGGAGATCAAAAAATGATTACAAGATATTACAATAATTCTCTCTCCTCACTTTACAAATCACATCTTAAATGGAACTTGGAACCTCCAACTATCAACTAGCCACTAGCTACCTCTAATCTATAACAACTAATAATTTACAACCAACCATTTAAAACATTTTTACCACCCTTTGTATGAAGGGTGCACTCCTATTTATAAAAAAATTGCAGATAACTATAGATCCTCAAATCTATCCTAAATCCACATTTATCTCATGTGGGTACAACCAATCTCCTAAAAATATAAGATTCAAATCCTCTCCAAATTCTCTCATAGTTTTGATAAGGACACATCAAACCATCCATGATTCTTCTCCTTTGAATGTGCTTAGCTTAATGGTCCACATCTTCGTCAAATATTCTACAAATCTTCATGAGTTGGAATTTCAAATTCTAATTTGTAGTTAGGTGGCCAAGTAGGACCCTTACATAATCTCAAGTGGGCCTACAATATCACAAAACTTATACCACATTTATGTATATATGAAAACATGCTAATTTTATAGTATTTAATAAAAAAATCACTTAAAATATTTAAAATAAATGAATATGGAAAATATAATGCTAAACCCATATGATCATGAAAATGGTTATTTAATGTAGGGTTATGTAGCTACAGAATGAAGGATGAGCTATAGAATAAGGGTGAAATGATGGAAATGTGGGTAGAAGTGGATTACATTTGTGAGACTCAATATACCCCCCAACTGAAGTTGTTGCATGTCCTCATGCAACTATTGCATTGATTCCTTTAGTCATAATTTAGTCTTCTTGAAATGTTTTGCTTTATTTATGAGCTTTGGATTTGTATTGATTCTCTTTTAACTTTGCATAATCATATCATTTGACAATTTTATTCTTTTTGAAAAGTGTACTTTGAAATACATTTGATTGCAACATATATTTTTTATGATTGGTTCTTGTGTGACAACCAATTTTTTTTTTTAGTGTTAGTTCTTGTGTAACAATACTTCTCTTATTTCTATTGCATCAAAATACTTGAAAAATTTGAGAATTCCATAGTGGATGTCATCCATTTAATGTGCTCATCAATTGATCATTTCAAAACATATAAAATTTTTGGAATCAAAATGCAATAATAGTTGATTGGGAAAAATATGTTGGTTAGGATGAAATGAAATGTGACATGTGGCATGAAATATAAATATCTCTTCCCCCATCCTTAAGGTGTTTTCAGTTTTCTTTCAAATGAGAAAGGGAATATGAATGTGGTGAGTGATTTTCCAAAATCAAAATTTTAGAATTTAAGGAAATTAATAATTAAATATTAGAAAGCATCACACCTTCACTTATGATAGTTTGAAGGTTTCCGTGGTGTGAGTTTTGAGATGGGGGATTCAGAATCTCCACAATATCTCCATCCTCCTCTTTTCTTGTCGGATTTGTGTCTTGATGATGAGTCTTGGTAAGACTCAAAACGTAGACGTAAAAATGGATATAGTGGAGATTATGAATCCCCCATCTCAAAATACCTTCACTTACCTGAAAAATGGACAAGCTATGTATATCGAAGGGTATGGTTGCTGCTGCTGGATCATGGAATATGAAGTAAAATGATCTGATTTGTTTCTTCTTTCCCTTGGTTGTATGAATTGAGGATGAGACTGGAATCTTTATTGCTATGGCTGCTGAATTGAGTCCTGCTACAAACTGTTGAAATCATGTAGTCTGCATTCATTCCCGCTCACTGGCATAATTCTTATATATGTGAATGGATGTGTCGATGTCGAACATATAAAATAAATTGTTGGATTACTCTCCATTAATGAATTCCATTAAACAAACCGAGACTACTCACCATTGATGTCAATGCGAGTCAAGATGCCTAAGTACATCTTACTATCCATGAATAGATGTGTCAAAGTCAAGTCACCTAGAATATTTGACAAACATGAGACATTGATGTATTCCCACTTTTTATTGGCGAGAGAACTTGACATTAAGGCATGCAAGCCTCAAGGTACTTGAAATATCTCTATTCTTGATCCCATATGATGTGTCAGAGTCGATGGGTCTAAACTTGTTAGAAGGAAGGCCTTAATGAATCCTCCATCATCTAACATGAGTATAAAATAATAATTTGAAGGACTATAGATAGAAAAAGTGCATTGGAGAAAGGTTTATTGGAAATGAATGAAAAGGAAAATTGGGTGACTCAGCTTTGTAAGGGAGTGGAATGACTTTATTTTTGGGAAATATGAGTGAAAATGATGCATAAAAGTATGACGATTGTGAAGGAAAATGACTTTTAGGAAGTAGGGATATGGACAATTATGGATCGACTGCAGGCCTGGAATGAGTAGCGTTGGTAAATTTGGTATTTTGTTTAGTAGAAATGGTGTAATGGATCTGATTTGGCATGAAATGGTCATGTTCTTTTGAAAGAAACTTGGTCTTCTCGTTCATATAGTGATCTTATTTCATCATATCCTTGAACCTACAAAAACCTAACACTTTTTTTCTGCAATAAATTGTAATTCTATTGAGAGAGAGAGGTGGCCAGTCTCTCTTCATATTTATATATAGACAAAAAACTCAAAAATATTACTAATGAAACAAATTCAAGAAAACTTAAATGCACTTTTAACTATTTCTTACTAATTTTGAGCTTGAAACCTCTTCTCCATACACTTGATGCTTCATAAATAGATCAAATTTACATAACTACTGAATTGTGTCGATTCTGCAATTACCAAACACATGGATCATTGTAATGCCTTTCCACTTTACAACCTGCAATTAGACTTGGATGGTGGTTTCTATGCAGGTCTAAGTTTGTAAATGCATTTTTCCTTTTGATTTAGCGCTCCACCCTTGTCCATGATCTCATGGATCAAGAAAATGCTCAAAATTCATAATTTTTGGATTATCTTGAAACCAATACCAAATAATATATCTTGGCATTCTAAATCCAACATATTTCATTTCACTAAAATCCTACATTTTATGAGAATGTTATGGCTATTTGAAGTTTTTATTAAAAATGGTAAAAATTATTAGGGGTGCCACGTCGCAACACTAGGGAGTGCCACGTGGTAGCACCAAGGAGTGCCACGTGGTAGCACCAGAGAGTTTCATGTGGTAGCACCATAGGGTGATGATGTGGCAGGGTGGTGACTAGGCAGTGACGTGGACAGGTGATGACGTGGCAAGGTGTGACTAGGCATTGACATGGACAAGTGATGATGTGGCAGGGCATGAATTGACAATGACATGGACAAGTGATGACATGGTAGGGTGTGACTGGTCACTGATGTGGATAGGTGAGTGGTTGACATTTCACATATTTGGATTGACTATCATGGTTGACATGTGGCAATTTAGTATTGGTTCATGGTTTGTAGTGGTGGCCCAATAGAGGAGTGCCACGTGGATAAACCATTGGTTTCCATGAGGCATCTTCGTGGTGGTCTAAAATTTATGTGAGGTTAAAAGAGCCCTCCTTGAGAATCAAAGTTGAGACCTCCTACAAACAAATAAAGCACTTTAACCAACTCAACTAAAATATTCCTTGTTAGATCTAAGACTTTTGTGATCCATAATGTAGATGAAATGTCTTTCTAATTAATCACATCATAAGGATTGGGTCCAAAATGATGTGATTAATCCGAAATAAATTTCATATGAAATATTCCTTGTTAAAATATGCACCAAAAAATGTATGAAAGGTTAACAAATGCACATTTGGAGAAGATGAGGATTAGCCCCTAATTTTCGGCCCCAAATTTGCATGGTGCCACCTGACCAAGATTTTTGGACCTGGGGGCTTATATTAACTGTCCCACAATTTCTCTTGCTATTTGGGAAGGCTAGATTCACACACCGTTGCCAATTTCTAGGCACACCGGCCAGGTTTGGGTAGATTTGTAGGCTCATTAACAACATAAGTGGGTAGAATCTTAAAGCAGTCATATCTTTCTCAATTTTTAACTAAATGAGGTGAAAAAAGAGTCAAAATAGGGGTTTTGAATAGTGTTGATACATTGGAGGAATTATTTTTGTTTTTTTAGCTTTCTAAAGGTCTATAAATGTACTTTTTATTTCGAATTTAGATTTTTTTTCCAATTTTTATTGAAAATTTTAAAAACTAACTTAGTTCAATTTTATTTTCTGATCTTCTAGATCACAAGGAGTGCAAGAAGAGAGCATAATAAGAAATATTTAAGCTCTTTATTCAATTAGAATGTGAAAATTAAAATACAAAACACAAGGATTTGATCTCTAAATTCATGTGTTGTCTAACCAGCTCCAAAAATAGAAGAAAAGAGATATCAACATCTTAGAAATAAGCCACTTCATGGGGGCAACCTCCAATACATTACATAAATGAAAAATTCTTGGATGATACAATTTACAAAACCTCCTTTCTATATATAGGAGCCCATGGGGCCATAATGTAATCCTAGTGGGGCCACAATGTAATCCTAGCCGACCTGACAATAATAATTTAAGGGCACAATAATAACAATATGGGGGTTACAAGGGTACAATAATAACAATAATGGGGTTACACTAACAACAATAAGGGACTATAATAGTAATATAAGGACCTGAAATGCCCCTCTCCTTCAAAAAAGTGTTGTCCTCAATGTTTGAGTAGCTCTGGGTGCTTCTGTGTAAAATTCTCATCCTCCCATGTAGAATCTTCAGTGGGCAAGTTCTTCCACTTGATGAGATACTCTGAAATTGATCGATTTCGTAGCTGTCGAGTTCTTGTTTCCTTGACTGCTTCAGGTTCCAATATGATTTTTCCTTCCTCATCAAGTTTTGGAAATATTGTTTGAACTGGAAGATTCTCACCTATAACCTTCTTTAAGCATGAAACATGGAAAACCGGATGCACTCGCGAAGAAGTAGGAAGCTCCAATTTGTATGCCATAGTACCAATATTTTGCAACACATTCTAAGGACCATAGTACTTTGGCGATAATTTATTATCCTTCTTAGATTGCTTGAGGGAAATTTGTTTTTATGGTTGTAGCCGTAAAAATACCCAGTCTCCTACATCAAAACTTCTCTCGCTGCGATGTTGATCTGCCTGTTGTTTCATTCGATTTTGTGCCAAATTTAGTTTATCATTTAAGAGTTGAAGCAAATTCTCACATGCTGGCGTGGATCTTCCACTAATTGAACCTTCAAATTTTCTCTTAAAGATGATGTGATGGATAGTGGATGATATCCATAAAGTGCCATAAATGGGGTCATTTTTGTTGCAGTATGGAAAGAAGTGTTATACCACCATTCAGCTAGAGGTAACCACTTGACCCATTGTGTTTGTTTATTAGATAAAAAACAACAAAGATATCCTTCCAAGCATTTATTTACTATCTCAGTTTGACCATCAGATTGAGGATGATAAGATGAGCTATGAGCTAATTGATTACCCAAACAAGAAAATAAATCCATCCAAAAATTTCCAGTAAAAATGGGATCTGTGTCGCTCACAATAACCCTTGGGTTTCCATGTAGCTTTTGAATTGTGTCCATAAATGTAGTAGCAATTGTACTTGCTTTAAATGGATGAGATAATGCACAAAAGTGTGCATACTTGGTAAGTCTATCAACTACCACCATGATGACACTCCTTCCTTCGAACTTAGGTAAACCTATGATAAAATCCATTGAAATCTCCTCCCAACATTGACTTGGAATGGATAAAGGTTGTACAAGTCCCGGGGTCTTAATTGTCTCAACTTTATTCTGCTGGCTAACCAAACATTCCACCACAAACTTTTGAATATCAGATTTAAGGCCATCCCAAAAAAAATCTTTCTTCACCCTGTGGTAAGTTTTTAAAAATCATAAGTGTCCTCCTAAAGGAGAAGTGTGCATTTCCAAAAGAATCTTTTGTTTTAGTTGGGAGTTCCTACCAAGATATAAGCGATCTTTATACCATAAGGAATCATTTTTCCAACTAAATGTATCAGATGTACTAGGATCTTGCTGCAACTTTTGAATGAGTGTCCATACATCTTTTTCCTTCTTCCATTCATCTCTTGCTTTGGTTATCCAATCTAGTTGGTTAATAGAAATGGCACAAAGCAATGCTTCCAATTCTTCATTCTTTCTTCTTTGAGAGTGCATCTAACTATTATTAATCTTTTCCTTTTGTAATGATTATTTCAAAGTCATAACCCAACATCTTTGTGACCAATTTTTGCTGCTCTTCTGAAGATAGTGTTTGTTCCAAAAAGTGTTTAAGACTATCATGATCATTTTTTACCTTGAAGTGTATTCCCGTTAGGTAAGTTCTCCATTTCTTTAGTGCATGCAGTATTGCTAACATTTCCTTCTCATAAATAGGTTTATGTAAATACTTTCCTTTGATTGGAATACTTTCAAAAGAAATAGGTCTTCCTTCCCGCATTAAAATAGCACCGATTCCATTTCTTGAGGCATCACATTCCACAATAAAGGTTTTTGTGAAGTCTGGCGTAGCTAAGACTGGTGCTCGACACATTGCCTCTTTACGATGTTCAAAGGCCTTATTTGCTTCAGGAGTCCATGAAAATTCATCTTTCGTCAATAATTTTGTTAGAGGTGCTGCTATTCTCCCATAATTCTTAACAAACTTGCGATAATACCATATTAACCTGAGAAATCCTCGCAACTACTTTATGGTTGTGAGGACTTTCCATTCCTTAATGGCTTTTATTTTCTTAGGGTCTAGCTTAACACCCTCCTGAGATACAATATGACCCAGATATTCCACCTCTTGTACTCCAAAGAAACATTTGGAGGTTTTTTCATATAATTGTTTCTCCTCCAATATTTTGAACACCTTGTCAACATGTTGAACATGATCCTTCCAAGACCTATTGTAGATTAGTATATCATAAAAAAATGCTAACAAAAATTTTCTAAGGAAGGGTTTCAAAATGAAATTCATCAACCCTTGAAATGTAGAAGGTGCATTGGTAAGGCCAAAAGGCATGACCAAAAATTCATAATGACCCTCATGAGTTCAAAATGTTGTTTTCAGAATGTCTTAAGTCTTCATTCTAATTTGATGATATCCCGAATGAAGATCCAACTTGGTGAAATAAATTGCTCCATGTAATTCATCCAATAATTAATCAATTATAGGAATGGGAAATTTATCTTTAATGGTGAGCTTATTGAGCTCCCTATAACTGACACATTCACCATGATCCATCCTTCAGGTGTACCAACACTTTTGCTGTGAGCAAGAGAAAGAAATTTGACTAGGTTGAATTATACCTGCCTCTAACATTTCTGCAATCATACGTTCAATTTCGCTCTTTTGGACATAAGGATATCTATAAGGCCTGATGTTTGGAGGAACACTTCCTGAAATCAAATGAATAACATGATCATGATCACAAATAGGTGGGAGTCCTTTGGGACTTTCAAACACCTTGGAATGATTGTCCAAGACTTGTTGGAGATCTCGCAAAAATAAATGATTTTGATGTTGGAACTTCTAGTGAGCATAATTGTGCAATTACGCCTCTGTGTTCTTTCTTGGGGGCTTTTTCATGACATTAGAGCTTATTATCTTTCTTCGATTCCCTGCGATACCCTGTAATTCGATTTCCTTTTCTTCTGAAAAAAATTCAAGAAAAGTTCTTGAAAATTAAAAGCTATCATCCCCAAATATTGTAACCGTTGTACTCCTAGTACAACATCAACACCTCCCATTGGAATGGAAAGCATTGGACTATTCAATACATATTCCCCCATGATTAGCTTGATATTATTTTATTTTCTAGAGAAATTTATAGTTCCTCCATTCGCAACCATCACTTGACATTCGGGTGCTCAATATAGGAAACAATTCAATTCCTTGGCTACCATACAATGAATAAAATTATGGGTGCTACCCGAATCAATCAACACTATTACCTTTTTCCTCTTGATATGTCCTTCTATCTTGAGAGTTTGAGGAGTGGTAATTGCCAGCATTACACGATATGGTCGATTATTTTTCCCCTTCATGGCCTGCTCGGTGTATATCCTCTTCTTTGTTCATTTTCTTCCTCCTATTTACAATTTATGTAAAATAATTTCTTCTCAGTACACTTATGACCTTTAGTGTATTTTCTATCAAAACTGTAGTAAAGCCCTTTTGCTCTTTTTTCTTCCAATTGTTGTGGTGTCAACCTTGTAGGTTGTGGAAGTCTAGGAGTAGCAACACTTCCATATTTATAGATGTGAGTGTTAGGCTTCCTTGTCACCATAATTTTACATTCATTTTTTCTAGCCAACCTGAATGCCTTCTCCAATGAATCAGGTTCCAAAACGCGTACTTTATGTTGGATGTTATCCTTTAAAGTACCTATGAAGATATCAATCTTGTGTTCCTCTGAAATATCAGTTACCCTTATATTCAATTTTTGGAAGTCCTCAATCTGCTCCCCCACTAAACCCTTTTGTTTGGGATTTATCAATTGGCTAAATAAGTTGTTGCTCTTTGTATCCTCATAATGTCTTATCATTTCCTCCATAAAAATTGACCAAGTGATAATTCTTTTACGGGAGCAAAGCCATCGATACCATACAAATGTATTTTGTTCTAAATGTAAAGTTGCATGTGATCTTTGTGTTTTTGTACTGTTAGTAGACCAAAATATTGCTCCATCCGTAGTAATCATGTTATGATCCTTTCCATCAAACTTCCTCATGTCCATTTTTGGAATATATATTCTTCAACATTAGAGTTTATGAAATCACGATTAACATTTATTTGTTCTCATCATGAGTTTCTTCTACTATCTTTTCACCATTATGAAACATTTCTTGTATCAACTTTGTCAAACCTTCCATGTCTGCTTTTAGATCATTCTTCATGTTTTCCATGTTGTCTTTCATGTCATCCATCTTAGCTTCCATGCTAGCTTCATGCCATCCATATTAGCTTCCACACCTTATGTTTGGTCTCAATCTAGTCTCCTAAACTGAGCTCATTTAATTGTCAACCAGGGTTGGTAAACTGCTGAAGTGAAGTGTACTGTATGTACCTAGGTGTTTGTTTCTTAATGCGTTGTGTGTAGTTTTTTGTGATGTTTTTGGTCTTTTGTGATGATTTATGATGTTTTTGATCTTTTGGTAGTTTTATGTTCACAAGGAAAATGACTAGAAAGCTAATGGAAGGAAGCTAATGATTAAAAACAGAGTGAAACCTAATTGGTTGATGTCAAATGGTAAATGCAAATGAAATATTAAAAACAGAATCAAATCTAAACTATGACTAAGCAAAAGCAAAGCTTGATAATGACTTTTAAGCAAATGATTCAAAACACAAACTAAACTTGTCAAATTCTTTCATCAAAGGCATTTGAGAGAGAGCTTGAAACATGGTCAACTAAGTATGCAAATCTTCCTAACTAAACAGTTTAAACAACTAATTTATAATGATGCAACATTTTATCCTTGATTAGAGATTTGTTGAAGCATATTTGGAATAAAACATTTATACCATCATAAGATCTTCTACTATAAAGCTAATTCCTAACTCTATTCTGCAATTTAATTGAATGTCACAAAACCTTACTCAAGAGTTAGTGATTTCTTTTCAAAGTAGTCTTTTGAGGGAGGGCTCTGTTTATGAAATGATAAGGAAATTGCAGAGGTACTTCAGGCCTTAAAATGATGTTGTCTTCTGTTCATATGGTGATGAATCAATTATGGATTTTAGAACAAGAAGAGGTTTGTAAATAATGAAGGTTGTTTTGTTAATCTTAACAACTGAAGTAAGCTAATGTGCAGTGAATGACAACTGAATGTGGAGTGCAAATGCAATGAAAAACTGAACTTAAAATGTCACTAATCTAAAACAATGCGAAAATACAAGTCATTATCAAACTTAAAACAGAACAACTGAGCATGAAGTAAGTGCAATTAAACTCCGGAGCATCCTAACTAAGCTATCATGCATTATTCTATGGAATTATACAGTCTGTTTGTCCATCATGATTAGTATTTTGGAAGAGTTCCTTCTTTTGGAAGAGTTTTTAGAACAATCCTGACTGTGTAATTGAGTGCAAATTCAAACATAAAGACTGAAAGCAATGAAAAACTAAGATATCATAGCCATCTCCTACCCATCATTATGATATTTTTGACAAGTGTTTAAGAGCAAGAACAACTATGGTACTTAGTGAAAACACACAACTAAAACATTCAAGATCACAATCATGCTTAAGACAGTATAAAGATTTCTTGGAAGAGTTTCTTCTTGTGGAAGAGTGCTTATCATAAGTATAACTGTGATGATGAATAAAAGAGACTACAATTAAACCCTACAATACTATAGCCATTTCCCATTCATCATTATAATCTTTTGGAAGAGCTTCTTCTTTTGGAAGAGTTAGAATGAGTATAACTACAGTAACTAATAAAAACAACTACTAATTCAAATTCAAAAATGTAAAGGCAGCTAGAATACTTATCTAAATTACGCAAATAAATCCGTGCAAGAGGCAGGGGCCCTCTACCACCTGACGGAATCTAACTCCAAATCAAATCAACGCTTTCAAAACAACATTGTATGCTTCATTAAAGATGAAATAACTTGAACAGAGCACTCTGCGTCTTCATAAATGTAGCACAGAATCTAAGCAAAATCTGGAATAAAATCTAGCCTAGCTCTCGGTTTCCAAAGTGTTTATATAACAAATGTAAATAACAAGACTTGCAACAATTTCAGGAACATTGTCTTTCCTTATCGGAATCACATTAGGACTCTTGAAGTGGCTGCGTAAAAAGGAAAAAGACATCTGGACTGAGACAGTCCTAATAGAAGTCTGCCTTCCTAAATGTGTTCCCACATTCCAAAACCATACCCATAATTCGTTTCTTCCTTCATGGTGAGCAACGAACCATGTAGACATGACGTGGAATATGCCCATATGCGGTTTTTCTTGAGAGGCCACCTGGAACATACTCAAACGTGAAGACATCTGCAGAATCGCCGGTTAGCTACGGAATGTCTGCATTCTGCAGCTAGTTCCGGTCAAAATGCTTTACAATGGCAAAAATCACAAAACTTAGCAAGTCAGTCATATAAATCATTCTAAAAGTAATTTTAACTAAATTCATTGATCAACTGGGTCTAGGATAGCAATGGTAAAAGGAAAATGAGGTAAAGTAAGATGAAAGAAAGCACAATTTTGAGGCTCAACATACCCCCACTGTTGTCTCCTTGCATGTCCTCATGCAAATTATCCTATGAACTCAGAGGCTTCTGCAAAAACATCTAATCCTCTCCTTCTCCTTTGTCTGGAAGCTAGAGATCTTCTGGGTTTTCTGATAACAAGTTTGAACCTTAGGTTGGTAAGTGCCCTGATTAGCTTCTTGTTCCTTTGCTTCAACTTTTCATTGGTCTTTTCCACTTTGTCTATATGTAGGGATAAGGTTGAGTTCATATCAGTTTTGAGCTTGACTTGATCTTTGAGAATTTCATTCTCATTTTTGATGTGTCTATTATGTATTTCCAACTCATATCTATCCCTTCTTAATACATCTATTTCAAACAGTGGAGGACTAGGGGTTCTCTCCTTACTTTGTGAAGCTCTCTTTTCCAAAGTTTCCACATAGTCATAAATTTCTTGTTGAGCAGGGTCAATTTCAGGGGTTCCTTCATAAAAATCCTCTTCAACATCTTCTTCAATGGATGTTTCCTCATCTTCTATATTAATCACCCCTGTTTGTTTGATTTGAGTTTTCCTTAGTTTCCCCTTTAGTCCGTGGCTTCTTCTAGGCTGAGAAGATCCCTCTCCTTTCTCCATGACAGATTTCCTGATTACCTTTTCTTCCTTAAGCTGTCTCTTGATTTGAGTCAACTTCTCTGAAATGATTTCCTCACTACTTTCTTGGACTGTTTTATCAGTTTCAACTTTTGAAGCCCTCCATTTTCTACTTCTCTTTGTAGGCTGTGGTTCAGGTGAGGGCTCTTTTGGCTCTTCAAAATGATTTCTTGTCAAGAAATTGTCCCATGTATCATTTGTTTTGGCTAAATGATGTTCAATCAAAATTTTAACCAAACCATGATGATATAAAGTTGTCTCTAAAAATTGAACCCTTCTTTGAACACAGGAAGCCATCTTTTTCAAGTTTTGAAGCAAGAAATAGGGTAGGTTTAAGTCTTCCCCCAGAAAATGCATTATCAGTCTAATGTGGTAGACATAAAATGTACCATATCTACCCTCACATGTAATAATTTTTTGCAGAAGAAGTAGTATGTTTCTCCATTTATTTTTCAATGCAGAACTTGGAATTCCTTTCTTAAATACAGTGACATCCATACCTGGTGATTTTAGAATTTGCTTTCAGGATTCATTGTGGAATTCTCTGTTTTTGAACCATCTCTCTCCATTTCTAAGCAACCTTGTAGCTTCTGCAATGAAAACTTCAGTGACAGTAAATTTGACATCCCCCACTTCAACTTCAGCTCCTTGAAATGATCTTGCAAATGTTTTAGTGACTTCTTTGTGGAAGCCATTAAATTTCTCCAAAAATTGAAGCCATCCTATCTGTTGTAACATTTCTTTGCATTGAGGGTAGCCTTCTAAGTATTTTGAACCCACTGGTTTAGTTCTTACAATGAAACCCATAATTGTTTCTTCAATGTTCAGATTAACACTCTTTTACCCACAGAAACAATAACTTTCACCTTCGAATTAAAATGGCTTCAAGTTCTTAATGAAAATGGCTTCAAAATTCGGAATGATATACCTCTGATTGATAGTGACAACAGCTTCAAACTTCGGAATGATATATTTCTAGTTGACAGTGAAAACAACTTCAGACTTCGAGCTAATATGCCTCTGGTTGACAATGGAACTTTGGACTGATATGCCTCTGTTTGACAGTGACAAATGGCTTCAAATTTTCGAGCTGATATGTCTCTGTTTTACAATGAAACTTTGGACTGATATGTCTCTGTTTGACAGTGACAAATGGCTTCAAATTCTCACGCTGCTATACCTCTGCGTTTCCAGTGATAATGCTCAATCTTTGCCCACGGTGATTCAAACTGATATACCCTTTTTGCTCTGCTCACAATGATAAGAATATCTCTGTTTGCGGAATGAAATGCCGGCTACAGAATGGAGTGATGGCAGTGGTCACGGAATGAGGTAATGGAGTGAGGTGGAGGGAACGAATTAATGATTGAAAAGACGGCGGAGATTTTTACAACGGAAAATAGAATCATCATTGAATGATTTGGTTGGGTTACGTGAAGAATTCAAACACCTCGGCCATTTTAACCGCTTGAATGATGTCGGATATGGAATTTGAAATGAGAGATTTTAATTCAAAGTTTTTGGAGGGTTTATTGGTCTTGATCAATAAAAATAATTAAAACAACCTTTTCGAACAATTCATAACTAAAACTATGCTAAACTTTATGAAATGCCATATTAATCTAAAATTGTTACCTCTGCCTTTCATTTGATTTTTGTAGTCTTTGTCTTCTTTGTTCTCCTTTGGAAGAGTCTTCATAATTATTCTTGATGTTTATTATTCATGGATACACTGGATCATTTTGTTGCAATTCTAATGTCTGCTGATCAACGCCTTCAGGATTTGTAGCTGCGGAATGTCTGGCTAGCTGCGGAAAGGCTGATCAGCTGCAGAATGTCTGTTAAGCTGCAGAATGTACCTGTAGAGCATTTTGATCATGGAATGGAGTGTTTTTGGAATATAGGTGAAATGTTATATGGTATGAATGAAGATGGATGATGAGACATGATATGTATGAAGTGGATGATGAAGTGGAATGGATTCAGTTTATGAAATGGAGTGGAAGAACATGAGAACTGCCCTGCAATCCATGACATGTTTTATTCATTTACAGCAAGATATCAAACTTTAAATCTTGACATGAAAATGAGATGGATGGAATATGGAATGAGATGAATGAAACATGGAATGAAGTAGAATATGAATGAATGAATGAAATGGAGTATGGATGGATAGGTGAGTGAAGTGAAATGAAATGAGATGGATCATAAGCACTATGGATCTGAACTTATGATTTTGTAACAGCTGCTTGTAAAAAAAAAATGGAAAAGTTAGAGTGTCAGAGAGACTCTGATTTTCACCCTATCTTTTCTGTATAAACATGCCAATCAATGATTGGTTTTCATGTTTATACCTTCTTCTTTTTTAAAGAAATACTTCAGAAAATTTAATCAAGTTGATGAAGAAGAATTCTTCTTCATTAACTTCACATCACTGCTTTCTTGGAACTTCTTGAAAAATTCTTCTCTTGAGAGTGGTTTGTGATACAGCTTCAATCTATGACCATTCACAAGAAAAGTGACCTCTTCTTCATCTATAGTTCTGATTTTTACTGCCCCATTATCAAAAATTTCAACAATTTCATATGGCCCAAGTCAATGTGTCTGAAATTTACCTTGAAAATCCTTGAATTTTGAATCAAACAAGAGAGCCCAGTCACCTTCTTTGAATTTCTTCTCTTTGATGTACTTGTCATGCCATCTAGCCCTTTATTGTTGGACTAGACTTGTTTTCTGAACTGCATCTTGTCTGATCTCATCCAATTCATTAATTTGCTCCAGTCTATGCTTTTGTGCCTCCGTTAAATCAAGTCCTAGTTGAACTGCCATTTTGAAGGTTTGAATTTGGAACTCTATGGGAAACAAAACTTGCTTTCCATAAACAAGATCATAAGGAGTATGGCCTGTTGTGTTTCTCCATGTAGTTCTATAGGCCCACAAGGCTTCAGGAAGCCTATCTACCCAATCTCTTCTATGTAAATGAACAGTCTTTGTTAGGATTCCTTCAATGACCTTATTAGTAGATTCCACTTGACCATTTGCTTGTGGATGATAAGGAGTAGATTTTCTATGTCCGATTTTGTACTTCTCCATCATTTGCTCCACTAGCCTTGATGTAAATTGAGCTCCTTGATCTGTAACAATTTCCCTTGGGACACCAAAACGAGTAAAAATATCCTCAAAAAGAAAAGTAACTACAGATGCTTCATTAGCAACAAGTAATGGTTTAACTTCTACCCATTTAGTAACATAATCAGTGCAAACTAATATATATTTCTTTTGTCTTGATGGAGGACTAATAGGTCCTACAAAATCCAAAGCCCATTTTTCAAAAGGTTCAATGTGTACCTGAGGTTGTAATGGCATCTCACTTGAAGGAGAAGGTTTCCCTACCCTTTGGCAGCTGTCACACCTTTTGACATACTCTTTAGCATCTTTAAACAAGGATGGCCAATAATATCCTAAATTAAGGATCTTATAGGCTGTCCTCTTATCTGCAAAGTGTCTGCCACAAGGTTCATCATGACATGCCTTGAGAATCTCAAGCATCTCATCTTCACGAACACACCTTCTAATGATCAAATCTGGACCTGTCTTGTACAACTCATTAGCAACCCATGAATATTTTGCACTATCATTAATGATTTTTCTTTTATCCCTTGCATTCATAATTGAAGGAAATTTTCCTGAAACTAAATAATTAGCAATATCAGCAAACCATGGAGTGTGAGGAGAGATTGCAAAAATATATTCATCAGGAAATTGATCTTCAACCGGAGTGTCATCTTTGATATTTTGGAGTCTAGATAGAAAATCAGCTACTGTGTTTTGTTTTCCAGGCCTATCTAGAATAGTAATGTTGAATTCTTGTAAGAGCAACAACCATCTTATAACTCTGCCATTAGTGATTGATTTGTTCATTAAGTATCTAATTGCAGAATGATCAGTATGAACAAAATTTTCATAGCCTGTTATATAGTGTCTAAATTTTTTTATGGCATGAACAACAGCTAAAAACTCTTTTTCAGTTACAGTATAGTTTAACTCTGCAGGAGTCAAATTTTTACTGGTATAATAGATGGCACAGGGAATTAAATCTTTTTGTCCCAATACTGCTCCTAGAGCTGTATCGGAAGCATCTGTCGAGATATGAAAAGGTAACTTCCAGCTAGGTCCCCTTAATATAGGTGCTTCAGAAATTTTGGTTTTCAGGGTTTCAAAAGCTAACTGGCAATCAGAAGTCCACTTAAATTCACAATCTTTGGTGAGTAATTTGAAGAGAGGAGATGCTATTTTGGTGAAGTTTTCTATAAATCTCCGATAATACCTTGTAAATCCTAGAAAACTTCTAACATCTCTTTGACAACTTGGAATGGATAGGTTAGAAATGACTTCAACTTTTGCCTCATCAACTCTAATCCCATCCCCTGAAATGTGGTGCCCTAAGACAATACCTTCAGTAAACATCATAAAACATTTTTCATGACTAAGTGAAAGTTTTGCTTCTTGACATCTTTTTAAGACCTTTTCCAAGTTTTCTAAAGCCTCTTCAAATGTATTCCCATAAACTGTGAAATCATCCATATACACCTCTACACAATCATGTATTAGATCCGAAAAAATTCCTAATACTGCCCTTTGGAATGTTGCAGGTGCATTGCATAATCCAAATGGCAATACTCGGTAGGCATAGGTACCCCAAGGATAGGTGAATGTGGTTTTGTCTTGGTCTTCAAGTGCTACTTGGATTTGATTGTAACCACTAAACCCATCTAGGAATGAAAAGTACTTTTTGCCAGCTAATGTATCTAATACTTGATCTATGAAAGGCAAGGGAAAATGGTCTTTAAGAGTAGCTTTATTTAGTTCTCGGTAGTCAACACACACCCTCCATTTTCCATTTTTCTTTGGCACAATTACCAAAGGAGAAACCCACTGACTATCTAAAATAGGATATATGAAATTAACAATTAACAATTTTTGCAATTCCTCTTTAACAATTTCCCTAAGATTTGGATTCATCCGTCTTTGAGGTTGTCTGATTGGTTTGCAATTTGCCTCTATATAGATGTGATGAGTACAAGTCTTGGGGCTTATCCCTTTCATGTCAGTGTATTCCCATGCATAAGCAGAAGAATGTCTCTGTAATACTTTGACTAACTCTTCTTGTTGAGATTTTTCTAGGTTCTTGTTTATGTTCAAAGTTTTGCCTGGAAAAATTTCACTTGTAGAGCTACCAAATTTGTCCATAGAATGAAGAGACATCAGCCTAGATGACAAAAACTCAATATTGGATCCCTCTTGAAATGATTCATGTTTGTGTTCTGGAGAGGATTCAAATTTTTCTAGAGTATTCAGAATTTGATTATCTTCACTAATTTCTGAAATTGTGAAGAGTGGTTGTAAATATTCTTCATCCTCTATCCATTGAGTGTCATCTAGATCTGTAATTGTCCTAGCTGAAGGATATAAAGTGAATTTCTTAGTTGAACTACCATCAGAAATATACATATCACCGGACCTACAACTAATAAAAGCATCAGCTGTAGCCAACCAAGGTCTTCCTAATATAACAAGATGGCCTCCTAGATTATTCTTAGGAGTTAGGATCATGAAATCCACAGGGTATTCCCAAGAATCTAGGGACACTGGAATGTCTTCTATTACCCCATCTGGTTTGATCACAGATCTATCTGCTAATTGTAATAGTGTAGGTGTAAAGAGAATATTAGGAAGTTTCAGTTTGTCCATGATTTGTCTACTCATGATATTTATTGCTGCTCCTAAATCAATGAGTGTGTTTTGAATTTCAATTCCATTGATGTGAATTTTGACAACTGGATTTCCTGGGTCAAGATACTTTGGAATAGCAATCTTGCCCATCATAATGTCTACTATTTGTCCTACCAATTGAATTTTCTTGGTTTCTCTTATTCTTTTTCTTGTTGTCTTCATACTCAACTCCTTTATTGTTTTGGCTAAAATTGGGATTTCCTTGATGGCTTGCAATAATGGAATTTTAATGCAAACATATCTCAATTCATCTAAGAAATCATAATTAGGCACCATGATTTGTTTTTATACACCTCTATCAATTTGTAATATTTCTGGAAAGGGAGGTATAGAAGTAGATGTGGATGGTTGCTCTAATACAGGAGTTGGATTTATTGGATCTTTTTGTTTTAGTTTTTCAGTGTTTGGGTCTTGAAAGGATGTGTCTTCCTCAAGACTTTTATTCACCTGTAGAGAGTCTTCCTCAGAATTATCTTGTTCTTGTATGATCACAGAAGGTTTCCTCTTCTCAAGTATCCTTCCAGACCTAAGTTGAACATCACTAAGGTCTAGAGGAGTAATTAAATTAGTTGGAAATTGTTGACCTTCTATCATGTATGTATTCTAAGGGTTCTTATTATTGGGGTTTGGTATGGGCTGAGCTGGAAATTGATTGGATTTTTGAGGGAATGGTAATGGAAGTGGTTGATTTTGATGTGGTTGGTTCTGATGATGTTGTTGAAGATTTTGTTGAAATTTTTTTTGAAGATTTTGAGGAAAATTTTGTTGAGGATTCTGAGGATAAAAATGTGGATATGGTGGATAGGATGGTGGATACTGATAATATGGAGAGTATCTTCCATAGGGAATTTTTGTTCCTTGTGCCCAAGATTGAGATTGATTTTGAAATTGGGGCCAAGGTTGCTGCCAAGAATTCCAAGGTGGAGGTTGATTATACATTTGATCATGGAATCCTTGTGTTTGAGGTCCCTGCCAAGGTCTTCTAGATACAAAATTGAGAGACTCTGTGGAATCTGTAGGAGTTTCCTCCTGAAAGACAGCTTTGAGACCAGGAAGAGAAGGACAATTCTTGGTCTCATGTTTCTCAGAACAAATGACACAGGTTTCTACAACTTTTACATCCAAAGGACATTCTCTCAAGGCATGTTTCTTTCTATATTTGGGACAAAAGATTGCCAAGGCATCAGATTCAGCCTTTTGCTTGTTTTGTATCTTAAGGGTGTCTATTTGTTCACTAAGACTCCCTAAGATGTCAGATTTAAAATCATCAAGCATGTGTCCTATTTCCGATCTACTTACTGTCCCAGAAGCAGATTTACTTGCTCTTGCAAGAGCGGGATCTCTTGGACCTTTGACAGTTTTAGATTTCCCTCTGGAAAGGCTGATACATAACTCAGATATTTCAGGTAATGTAAGTTTTGATATATCCCCTTTTCCCATCATGTTAAGAATATCCAACCATTCATTCCTAATTGTTTTCAACAAAAGAGCTTTTAAGGTGTCTTGATCTAGGTTTTCCATTTTTGCCCTTTTGATGTTGTAATTAAATCTTTCCAACAAATCTTCCAAATTTTCATCTTCTTTTTGTAACATCTTGAACACTTCTTCCTTATGATTAACCGGCATACAATAATCCAAATATCTCTCTAGAAATGTTTGTTTCATGTCTTCCCATGTTCTAATAGAACTACTGATTAGACTCATAAACCACTTCAATGTTGCTCCCTTCAAAGTTGAAGGAAATAATTTCAGTTTTTGAGCATCTTGTAAGTAGTCATAAGTTCTACATAGCACTTCAAATTCGAATAAGAAAGTTTCAGGATCTTCAGTTTTAAGTCCATAGAAGTTTGGAAGGACAGAGGGTGAAATGTTTTTCATGGCTGTATTAGTTTCTTCATCAATTATAGGGAACCCAAAAGAGCTTCCTATTCTACCTCTTCCTCCATTTGCACCTCTACCTCCTTCTCCTCTACCTCCTCCTCTACCTCTACCTCTACCTCCAAATAGTGTGTTTTCTCCATTAAAAACTCCTCCTCCTCCTTCTTCTGCCATGGTTGACTCTCCTGTGGAAGTGGAAAGGTTTGTGTCCCTAACAGGAGTTTTTAGATCTTCTTCTATGGCAGGTTCAGTGGATGAAGTGGAAGGTTTCTCTAATGGAATATCTGATTTCAGGTCTTCTAGAAGTCCGGGATCAAGAGAGGATGGAATATGGGTATGAGTTGAAGGTGTACTAGCTCTGGATCTAGATGAAACAAGTGGTGTTCTAGAAATCAAACTTCTGCCTCTGCTGCTTATAAATCTTCCCCTTGAATCTCTCTCCCTACGCATATAATTGTTTTTGGATGCTAAGAAACAAAGGTTACCCAGTTTTCACTTCCCCGGCAACGGCGCCAAAATGTTTGGTCTCAATCTAGTCTCCTAAATTGAGCTCATTTAATTGTCAACCAGGGTTGGTAAACTGCTGAAGTGAAGTGTACTGTATGTACCTAGGTGTTTGTTTCTTAATGCATTGTGTGTAGTGTTTTGTGATGTTTTTGGTCTTTTGTGATGATTTATGATGTTTTTGGTCTTTTGGTGATTTTATGTTCACAAGAAAGATGACTAGAAAGCTAATGGAAGGAAGCTAATGATTAAAAATAGAGTGAAACCTAATTGGTTGATGACAAATGACTGATACAAATGCAATACTTAAAACAGAATCAAATCTAAACTATGACCAATCAGAAACAAAGCTTGATAATGAATTTTAAGCAAATGATTCAAAACACAAACTAAACTTGTCAAATTCTTTCATCAAAGGCATTTGAGAGAGGGCTTGAAACATGGTCAACTAAGTATGCAAATCTTCCTAATTAAACAGTTTAAACAACTAACTTATAATGATGCAACATTTTATCCTTGATTAGATATTTTTTGAAGCATATTTGGAATAAAACATTTATACCATCATAAGATCTTCTACTCTAAAGCTAATTCCTAACTCTATTCTGCAATTTAATTGAATGTCACAAAACCTTACTCAAGATTTAGTGATTTCTTTTCAAAGTAGTCTTTTGAGGGAGGGCTCTGTTTATGAAATGATAAGGAAATTGCAGAGGTACTTCAGGCCTTAAAATGATGTTGTCTTCTGTTCATATGGTTATGGATCAATTGTAGATTTTAGAACAAGAAGATGTTTGTAAATAATGAAGGTTGTTTTGTTAGTCTTAACAACTGAAGTAATCTAATGTGCAGTGAATGACAACTGAATATGGAGTGCAAATGCAATGAGTTGAACTAAAACTAAACTTAAAAATGTCACTAATCTAAAACAATGCTGAACTACAAGTCATCATCAAACTCAAAACAAAATAACTGAACATGAGTTAAGTGCAATTAAACTCCGGAGCATCCTAACTAAGCTACCATGAATTATTCTATGGAATTATACAGTCTGTTTGTCCATCATGATTGATATATTGGAAGAGTTCCTTCTTTTGGAAGAGATTTTAGAACAATTCTGACTGTGTAATTGAGTGCAAATGCAAACATAAAGACTGAAAGCAATGAAAAACTAAGATATCATAGCCATCTCCCACTCATCATTATGATATTTTGGACAAGTGTTTAAGAGCAAGAACAACTATGGTACTTAGTGAAAACACACAACTAAAACGTTCAAGATCACAATCATGCTTAAGACAGTATAAAGATTTCTTGGAAGAGTTTCTTCTTATGGAAGAGTGCTTATCATAAGTATAACTGTGATGGTGAATAAAAGAGACTACAATTAAACCCTACAATACTATAGCCATTTCCCATTCATCATTATAATCTTTTGGAAGAGCTTCTTCTTGTGGAAGAGTTAGAATGAGTATAACTACAGTAGCTAATTAAAACAACTACTAATTCAACTTCAAAAACGTAAAGGCAGCTAGAATACTTATCTAAATTACGCAAATAAATCCGTGCAAGAGGCAGGGGCCCTCTACCACCTGACGGAATCTAACTCCAAATCAAATCAACGCTTTCAAAACAACACTGTCTGCTTCATTAAAGATGAAATAACTTAAACATAGAACTCTGCGTCTTCAGAAATGTAGCACAGAATCTAAGCAAGATCTGGAATAAAATCTAGCCTAGCTCTCGGTTTCCCAAGTGTTTATATAACAAATGTAAATAACAAGACTTGCAACAATTTCAGGAACATTGTCTTTCCTTATCGGAATCACATTAGGACTCTTGAAGTGGCTGCGTAAAAAGGAAACGGACATCTGGACTGAGACAGTCCTAATAGAAGTCTGCCTTCCTAAATGTGTTCCCACGTACCAAAACCATACCCAGAATCCGTTTCTTCCTTCATGGTGAGCAACGAACAATGTAGACATGACGTGGATTATGCCCATATGCGTTTTTTCTTGAGAGGCCACCTGGAACATACTCAAACGTGAAGACAACTGCAGAATCGCCGGTTAGCTACGGAATGTCTGCATTCTGCAGCTAGTTCCGGTCAAAATGCTTTACAATGGCAAAAATCACAAAACTTAGCAAGTCAGTCATATAAATCATTCTAAAAGTAATTTTAACTAAATTCATTGATCAATTGGGTCTAGGATAGCAATGGTCAAAGGAAAATGAGGTAAAGTAAGATGAAAGAAAGCACAATTTTGAGGCTCAACACCTTACTTCAAAAATTCCATTTCATTTTTTGTTGCTCTTTGCGAGAGCGAAATTTGGTGCACTTTCTCTTGTAATTTTGATAGATCATGTTGCAATTCTTCATCTTCATGAGTCATAGTAGAGCCTTCTGAAGGCTTAATGGGTGTTAAATTATTTTTATGGGGCATATTTTAGAACCCAATACTGATATCTATTCTACAATATGCCCGTGGAATCAATTCAAATTGATTCTTCAAACAAGACTTATGCAATTCGGAAAAAAAATACACACCTTTTTCTTACTTTTGAGGAGCTCGATATTGAAATTGGATTATCTCTATGATTGCAGCACTTAAATATTTAAATTTTAGTGCCACTGTATCCCTCTCACTTCTCTTTCGAATGCCACAGGTCTGACCTAATTTGGATTCTCCAAGACAAATTTGTGTCCAATCTCCCACAATGACCTAATTATGGACTAGTTCAACAGAGAAAAGTTGTACGACTTGCCACGTGTCACATTTTGGTCCTTCGGTTCTGAAATTGATAGCCAAGAAAAAAAAGTCCATTTACTTGCGGCCACTTTTTACGGCACTCCAATCCGATGCTCCGAGAGAGAGTTATGAATCCTTTCCCACGATTACCTCTTTGAGATGAAATTCGGGAGCCTAAAAAAGCACTATCTTCCACAGATCATATCTCCAAAAATATTGTGAACCAAGCTCTGAAAGTTTTTGACGAGTTTCCTCAGGATTTCGGCTTCGCACCCTAAAAATTTTAGATTCTGAAACTTCGTAGAAAAAAATTTATAGCGAAAATGCCACGATGACCTGTTTAGAGCAGCGAAACCCTAGAATCCAAAGCTTTGATACCAAATGTTGTGTAACCAGCTCCAAAAATAAAAGAAAAGAGATATCAACACCTTATAAATAAGCCAATTTGAGGGGACAACCTCCAATACATTACATAAATGAAAAATTATTGGATGATACAATTTACAAAACCTCCTTTCTATATATAGGAGTCCATGGGGCCATAATGTAATCCTAGCTGACCTGACAATAATAATTTAAGGGCACAATAATAACAATATGGGGGTTAAAAGGGTACAATAATAACAATAAGGGGGTTACAATAACAACAATAAGGGACTATACTAGTAATATAGGGACCTAACATCATATTATGGCTCTCAAAACTCTTATTTATTCACCTCTTTTCTCAACTATTCCTTGTCTTTCTACATCCTACTGCAAATCATTAGTGAGTTGGGTGGCTCTTACTGCACCACTAAATAAAATAAAATTTCAAAAAACATGAAATCTAAAATAAAAATTGATTATATTCATTACCTACTCTACTCTACTGGAAATAGAAGAATTGATCAAGTGTATGCATATTTCTAGTGTAACCATGTGTGTAACAAGATTAAAATGATATTCATCCTAAGGTGAGAAAAATATGCATTAAAAATCATCAAGACGTGAAAAACTGGTTGTTTAGATAATAAAATTAAAATGTAAAGAAGGAATAATAATATTTAACCTTTTAATTACTCGTGAATTACTCCAACTGGTTGATTTTTCCTCTTGCACAAACAGATTAGTAATTTTTTTTTTATTCTTTTTTTTTTAAATTTAATATGCAAAATGATTTTAATATGATTTTAACTATGCATATAAAAATGAATGAAACTATAATGAATTTTCTAAACTTCAAAATAAATACCTATGTATACCTCCCTGGAAACGACGCCAAAATGTTGGGTTATTTAATGGCTAGTTAAATCCTTGTCATTTAATTGTCAACCCGGGGTTTCGTAAACTAACGAGGCATACCTGTATTATATGTACTAGGTGATTATTTATCAGATTATATTAATATAAGTGCAATTAACACTTAATTACAAAACAAATTAAATCAATCTATTTCGAACTAAATTAAATCAAACATAAAGAAATTGAAATCATGCTTGCATAAAGGAAATCACACTTTCATGAAATTGAAATCACTCTTGCAGAATTGAAATCACACTACACTTGCATAAACAAAATCACACCACACTTTCATAATTGAAATCACTCCATTCTTGAATAATTTAAATCACACCATGCTTGCATAATTGAAATCACACTATTGAAAGGAAAAGCACACTTGCAGAAAAGAAATGACATAAAAAATAATTATACTATGTTACATGTTATCCTCCTGTATTTTATAGATTTCACTAGATGACTATGGATGTTCTACAAGCACCTAAAGTTTAGCATTATTTTCCTATTAGCTGTCTTTAGAAGTCTCACTGCCTCCATCATCCTAAAATTTATTATTTTTCACTAAAATTTCCTATCTTTATGCCTCCTCAAAAGTTCACCATGCTGCTCTCAAAAAACTCCATTTTTTAGGTCTAATTCCCTCATTCATCCCTACACTAACACCCTCATTTATCCCTTTTTCCTTCTTCTCTAAAAAACCCTCAAAAATCCCCCCTCATACATCACTCTCTCATATAAAACCCTTAAAACAATGCAAAAACCCCTTTTACATTATTTTATCCTAACGTTTTAACCTATAGGACCCTGTCAAAACCTTATAAAAACCCTGTTTTTGTGTTAAAACCTACCTTTTGCAAATAAAAGGCCTTAAGCCCTTTTTCTCTTAAGCCCTAGCCCCCTCATTCAAGTGACCCTAACCCCAACCCTCCACTATTCTCCTAAGCCCTTTTTTCTTCCCAACCCCCGATCCCCTCTACCCCCACAAGACCATTCCCTTCGCTTGTTCTTAAGCCCCTTACCCCATACAAACCATGTCTCCACCCCTTCATTACTTCATCTCGCTTCACCCTTCCCCAGGCCATCTCTGCCATCGATCAACCTCGATCTAATGGTCATCCCTTCACCATTCTTCAACCCACATATAAGCCAACCCCCACTACCCGAAAAACCGCACACGTCACCACACTTAGCCCCACCTTCCACTCAAACCCCTCACCCCAATCATCATCTGCCACCTGTACTCCACTCCCCACCCCTCAGACCTACACCCCATCCTCAGGCTCCACCCGCACCGTTGATCTTGCTCCTCGAGATCTGACAGTCTGAATCACATATCACGTGGATTTTGAACCAGGGTTAAATGGCCCCAGTCCATGCGAAATGGGTGGTTTCACCTAGGGCATGTAGCAGTCACTGAGTGGTATCGCGCAGCTCCAGTCCAAAACCGCTTACCGCCTATAGCCCGCGCGATAAACTACCACGGTTTTGCAAAACCGCTTTCCACCTCTGTGCACCAAAAATCAATATTTCGCACCCCCATTCAAGTTTCGCATGGTTTTGCATACATAACCTTCCCTCTGCATTCCCTCCTCCTCTTTAGATCACCCCCAAACCCTCAGAAACCCCAAAAATTGCAGTTTGCCCCTCCCACAGGTTTTGAATTAACGTTGTTTGATGTTTGTTGCAGGTTTAATGGAGATGAAAGACCAGAGAGGAATTTAAATGATGAACGACCTCTGGACGACGATCCGAGAGGCTAATGAATATAAAATGGGCCAAGGTTCTACACAAAGGACTTAACTCCCAATGTGTCATGATCATCGATGGGTTACAAACCTTTATGCCATCAAGAAACCCTACCTTCACACAAAGAACAACTACAGTCAGAGAAGAAATGAAGAAAATGAAGGACAGAAAGTCAAAAAAGGGTAATTACAAATCAAAGATAAAACATAGGATTAGCCCTTTAAAACAGTGTTTAAAGATGGACATCCAAAGATTTAAAGATAAAGGATAAAAAAACAAAACGGTCTCAAAGAAGAAACAGGAAAAAAGACAGCAATGTAGATCATTAAAGTTAAAACAAGGTTAAAGGCCTAATACAGAAGTTTGATGAATAGAACAAAGACATATTACCCAAAGATAGCTTCAAATAACTCAAGAAAGAAGCAATTACTTCTCCAAAGAAAAATTTTCCACCTACAACATTGTTTCTTTCCATAAAGGCATCAAGCAGTTATTACACAGTCAGAGATATTTTTAAGCAGCTCAAAAGTTATTACAAAGTTATTACAAAGCCTTAAAAGTCAAATATTTCAGTAAAATAACTTAGAAGTTAAGTTAGAAGTTATTATTTCAGAGTAACTCCTTCAGATATTTTTTCCTTGGGCCTTACATGGTCTCAAAGGTCAAAAATCATTAACTCTGTAATAAATAACATTTAAATACCCTAGTTTAGAAGAACCTCCTCATTTTTCATATAAATATTGCATATGAGGCTCATTTTAAATGTTGGTTATTTGATGGTTATTGGACTGATTTCTGCTGCTAATCTAATTGAGGAATGCTAGACTGAACTAAAGAAAGCTCTGAGTTGCATAGATTTGTTGTACCTGGAGTATTGTAACTGGTGTGATCATCAATAATACAAGCATGTTCACATGATCATTGAGCTATATCAATGGTGAAGTTTTCCTAAATTGTTACTATTTCTCCTTATGTTTTCCATTATGTCCATCTTTCTTTGATAAAGAAGAAGAAGTTTTAGATTAGGATTTGCTGTTTTAGCACCCTATTTCCGTCTATATTATTTATATTCATGTTTTCTTCTGCATAGGTTTGATTAGAAGATTCTTAATTGCCTTCTAGTTATATCTAGCTTGTTGTCTTCGAAATGATTCAATAGAGTGAAACCAAGGAAATTATGGTGAACCCATGTTCCTTTGAGTAAGACTTGAGATATTGTTTCTAAGACCTTTCTTTAGAGTACACTTACTAGAGTCTAAACTAGTGAGGTTTATGGTATGCCCCACCCTCTGGACTACCTTGAATGGTTGCTTCGAAGAGTATTTTAAGAGTTTGTCAAAAGAAGATTAGATTATTTCTGTTTAATCTTAGACCACTCTTACTGTTATCCTACATGTTTTCTTTATCTGAAAGTAGCTCTTGAATTACTGGGTTGTTGTCTTAAAGGTTTTACTATTAAAGTCTTTCCAAAGAGATTTTATGGTTTTCCCTGTCCTTTGACTTGCTCCAAATAGTTACCTTAAAAGTATTTTCTTGTCTAAGTAGAGCTAGAATATTCTTAACTGACTATAGCTTTGTTGCCCTCACAACTTCTTATTATTTCATATCACAACCTAATCTAAAGAATCCACTTGATATAGTTAGCTTTCCATATGAAAGCCCTTGTAGAGTTGATGAACAATTAAATCCTTTTATGACTCCATTTCCCAATAAATTCATGTCTTCTCATAGTCTATTTTTTCAGCTGAAGCATTCTCTCAATCAGTCACACCATTGATCCTTAAATCTATTAATTAATCCAACCAAAACAAACAAGTCCTTATAACTTCATAAGTAGCCTAAAATATTAAATAAAGAGCACAAAGATATATCAAGTAAAAAGACATTAATAGAGAGATCCCTCTTTGAATCCAGGAAGGCTAGGTCCTAGGATTCCAAAGCAGTTCTGATGTGGCTCTTGCAGTATTTATTTTTTCCATTCTTGCAAATCACAGGGAGCCAACATAGTGGCGACCATACTCGGAAATACTGAGTAATAGATAATTTCAAAGACTCGAAAAGCCTCATTATTCTAAAAATGAATAAAGTTTCAGCCAAGAATGGTTCCTGATTGTTGATGGTGGACAACAACCAGTCCTATAAGACAAGTAAAAATCCTCCACCTGGTGACTCCACTAATTCTCTGTTGGGAAAAATACTGAGAGGGGGGGGGTGAATCATTATTTAGTGCAGACAATAAAACTTTGATATTTCTTTCTTAAAAACCATACGCAACTTTCTTGAAGCAAACCCGCGTATATATGCGGATATCCTTTACAGAACTCGCGTATATCCAGTGATATAATTATGCATTTAGTTCTTGACTTAGATCATTGCATTACTCATTCATCAAATATTTAGAAAATAGTAAACAAGTGCAGGAAAAATAGAATAATCATCACACATAAGAAACCACACATGAACACCAGGATTTTTAGGTGGAAATCCAATTCGGGAGAAAACCACCACTGCCGTCGTCTCAGTCTTCAATTTTTATTATTAAGAAAACTTCTTCCAACATGTACTGGTGCAGACTCATACCAGTACGCAGGCACCCACCTGCAGAAGGCTACAACCTTCTCTCGTTTACAAGCCTTTCCTGGAAGGAAGCAACAACCCCCTGCTCTCGTTTACCAGCCTCACCTGGAAGGGAGCTACTACCCCCTGATATTAGCACCAGCCTCTACTGGCAGAAAGCTTCTACGTTCAGACTGAAGGTTTCAACCCTCAAATCCACTACAGACCACGTTTAATCAATTTTCAAACTAGATCAAATAGCTCCAACACAACCCTTTACTTGTCAATAAACAACCTTTGCCCAATGCATTAAATAGAATAGTGAAACCACTGTAACCAGAATATCAGAGATAACCCAGACTTCAGAATAAATATACAGAAACATATTCAACCTTGAGCAACCATAAGATCAGATATCATACGAGCTTTTGTTTAATTAGACCCGCGTATATACGTGCCTTTTATGAAGTGAACCAGCGTATACATTTGTGCATTTCCAGAATAACCCTAACTGTCCATACGCGACTTTGTTGAAACAGATCCGCATATACACACTCTTTTCACGAACTGAACCTACGTATAGATCTATAAAAGAATAAATTTGCACAACAGATCAGATCTATGAACTTACCCAGATTTCTTCAAGTTCTTCAGCAGATTTTCGCCAGGTCTTCATCACTTCTTTTCAGATCATCCAAGAGATTCACCATTTCTAGATCTAGAGATCTTTAACCTTCACCATGTTCATAGATGCATCATAGATTCAGATCTATCAATCAAGAGCAGAGTTCAACCATGCTAATATACTTCAGAGTGAAGTATTCATTAAAGCCCAGACACTTACACCCACATGCACAATGATTTTTTTCGCCTTATATAGATTTGGCCTTCATCAATACCATGAGTCAAAACCACATCACTTCCGATGGTATTCCTGGACGGGATCAAATAGACAATCCAATGCTCAATACAATGGGTCAATACCATGGTAGTAACCCCTGGTTTTACATATTTAGAGCGCAATTGAGCATACGCGACTTGGTACGTTATTTCCCGCGTGCATACGCGACTTTCCCTAGACAAAATTGCGTATTCCTTGTGACATACACTTTTCATCACTGTTCTGACCCATTCTAGAAATTCGTTCTTCTGCACCTTCTATACTGATTGTAGATACATCAGATGTATATCATTCACAATCTCATCAAGAACAACTTCATTAAGTAGGTTTCCACCATCTTCATCAAGTGGGTTGTCATCAAGGACAACACTCAGCATCATATTGCCAACAATCTCCCCCTTTGGACTTGATGGCAACCACGATGGAGTTTGAGCACTAGAACAGATAGATACATTGATTATAATCATTATACAACAACCATGTTACTCTCCCCTTATTCAAACACCATGCCACTCTCCCCCTTTGACATCAAGGGCAAAGGGCGGGTCAAACCAACACAAGGTTTTCTTCTCAAGTGCAAGCTGAATCTTCACCAAGGACTCACACGTACATCAAAGATCCAACCAAGTGGATTTACATATTTGAACAAGCCCTTTACATGGCTGAATATTAAAAATTACATCATAGGTCATAGCATTTTCATCAAATTACACATATGACTTTTATAACCAATACCAAAAGGACCTCAAGAGAGAGATCATATTTTAGAATCGTCATACTGCCAAAAAAGCATTACACCCAGCAAGGCTAATGCTCCCCCTGAAACTGTACAACCAATGCATCGTTTCCAAGTGACCAAAACTCCCCCTTAGCTTGTGCATCCTGAAAACTTTCAATAGAAAATCATCAAGGCATCTTCACCCAATATTAGAGAAAGAAACAAAAATATAAGAGCTGAAACATCATCAGAGATACCAAATAGTACTACAGCTGTACTGAGAAATGCTGACCCCTAAAATTTGTCAGCAACCAACCATACGCGGTTTTCTATGTATGAACTCGCGTATATACGCGACTGATGTTAAGGAAACCCGTGTATCCAATTTAATCTTCTGAATTTAGGCAGATTTGTTCTTCTGACTGGCAGAGACTACTCCCAGCTTCTATCTTAGATATTCAAATGCTTCCCTAGGCAGAGGTTTGGTAAAGATATCAGCAACTTGTTCTTTGGAGGGAACATACTCCAACTTCACCTTTTGTTCAAGCACTTGTTCATGTAAGAAGTGATACTTGATGGGAATGTGCTTGGTCTTCGAATGCATAACCGGATTCTTTGAGATACTGATGGCACTTGTGTTATCACACATAATGGAGATAGGAGATGTACATTTGATTTGAAAATATTGTAAGTTTTGCATCATCCAAAGGAGTTGAGTGCAACAAGATGTGGTAGCCACATATTCTGCTTCTGCTGTAGATAAGGCAATAGAATTTTGCTTCTTGCTGAACCAAGATACTAACCAGGGTCCCATATAGAATGCACCACCACTAGTGCTTTTCCGATCATCAACATTTCCAGCCTAATCTGCATAAGTGTAAGCATGAAGAGTAAGATCAGCATTCTTTGGATACCATAGTCCAAAGTCTTGAGTTCCTTTCAGATATTTGAATATTCTTTTGACAACCTGAAGGTGAGACTCTTTTAGATTAGCTTGGAATCGTCCAACAATCCCAACTGCATGCATAATGTCTGGTCTAGTCCCAGTGAGATAAAGTAGGCTTCCTATCATTGATCTGTATTCTGGTTGATTCACCGTGGGAGAATCATCATGAGAATTGAGATTACATCTGGTTATCATTGGTGTACTTACAGGTTTACATTCTTCCATGTCATACTTCTTCAGAATTTGCTTAAGATATTTTGCTTTTGATAAGAATATACCATCTGTAGTTTGATGCACTTGCAAGCCAAGAAAGAATGTTAGTTCTCCAAGTAAGGACATTTCAAATTCTTGCTGCATGATAGAAGCAAATTTCTGACTCATAGATTCTTCATTACTCCCAAAAATGATATCATCAACATATACAACCAAAATAAATAGTTTATCATTTTCAACTTTTGTGTATAAGTTGCTATCATCAGACCCCTTTGAAAATCCTTATTGATGAAGATATTTGTCAAGACGATAATACCATGCCCTTGGAGCTTGTTTGAGACCATATAGAGCCTTTTTAAGTTTACAAACAAGATTTTAATCATTTCCCAAAATGAATCCTTCCAGTTGTTCTATATACACTTCTTCTTCTAGATCACCATTGAGAAAAGCAGATTTAACATCCATTTGATAAACTTTGATTTGTTGAAAACTTGAAAAAGAAAGAAACATTCTTATGGCTTCAAGTCTAGCTACAGGAGCAAAAGTTTCTTCAAAGTCTATACCTTCTTGTTGAGTATACCCCTTGCAAACCAGTCTAGCTTTGTTTCTTATAACATCCCAATTCTCATTTAACTTGTTCTTGAATATCCATTTAGTTCCAATGACATTTTTGTCATGTGGTCTTGGTACCAAATCCCATGTTTGATTCTTTTCAATTTGATCAAGCTCTTCATTCATGGATTGAATCCAACATTCATCTTTTCTAGCTTGATTGACATTGTGTGGTTCAATTGTGGATAAAAATGCGAGATAGCTAGAAGATCCCACAAGAGTCATCCTTGTTTGTACACCTGATTCCTTGTCTCCCAAAATTTGAGATTCAGGATGATTCTTTTGAACATATCCGGATGGAGCCTTTTCAGATAAATCATCTTCAGGTTCTTCATTGGATCTACTGTCTATATCATTTCTATTTGATGTAGAAGGACAAAAGTCACCATCATCTTCTTCTATTGTTTGTTTTTCTTATTTAGGAGCTGCAGGAGACTCATCAATAACAACATCAATACATTCAACAATCTTTCAAAGTCTTTTATTGTAACATTTGTATGCTCTGCTTGTAGATGAGTAACCAAGAAGTATCCCTTCATCTGATCTAGGTTCAAACTTGCCAAGCTTTTCATCATTATTTTTGATAAAGCATTTACTTCCAAAAACTCTAAAATGCTTCACCGAGGGAGAATTACCATACCAGAGTTCATATGGAGTTTTGTCACTATTTACCCGAACATGTGCCTTGTTCAGAATGTTTGCTGCTGTATGTGCTGCTTCTCCCCAGAGCATGTCAGGAGTTCCTGAATCATCAAGCATAGCTCTAGCCATTTGTTGAATTGTTCTATTCATTCTTTCTGATACGCCATTTTGTTGTGGAGTGCCAGCCACAGAGAACTGTCTTTTTATGCCATGTTTTTCACAAAATTCAAGGAATTCATTTGATGTATATTCTCCTCCTTGATTAGATCTAAGAAACTTGATTTTTAGATCTAATTCATTTTCCACCAATGCTTTGAAGATCTGAAATTTTTCAAATGCTTCATCTTTGTGTTTAATCAACCCGATCCAACACATTCTAGAGAAATCATCAATAAATAAGATATAGTATTCTTCCCCACGTGGTGAATTTCTCCTCATAGGTCCACATATGTCAGTATGAATGAGTTCAAGAGGCTTACTTGATGATCCTTCTTTGGCATTAAATTGTACTCTGGTCTGCTTACCGAATTGGCAAGATTTGCATATGATACTCTCTGGTAGAGTAATATTGGGAAGACCATGAACAGCTTGAAGTCTGCTTGATTTGTTGATTTGAGAAAATCTCAGATGCCCCAGCCTTCTATGCCATAGCCAATTTTCTGAAGATTTACTCAAGTAACATTGATCTTTGCAGTTCTTCAACACATACAGGTTGCTTGGAGTTCTTTTCCCTTTTATAATAGTTTTACCTGTATCAAGATCACAAACCACACATTCTTTTGAACTAAAGACAACTTCAGTTCCTTGATCACACATTTGACTTAAACTTAACAGGTTATGCCTTAATCCATCCACATACATGACATCATTAGCCTTCACCTTTTCTTTTAGAAACACAGACCCTTTTCCTTTAATTACAGTAGGAGTATCATTTCCAAATGTAACTTTATTTTCTTTTTCTAGAGCATTATATGCAAGAAGTTTTCTTTTGTCACCTGTCATGTGTCTTGAGCATCCACTATCAATGTACCATTGATTTTCTTCACCTTCTAAAAATAACGCTATCCCACAATTTTCAACTTGTAATTCCTTATTTTTCCATACTTTGGAACTTGAAGGAAAATGTTGTTTTGGATGGACTTTGCTCCTGCATTTAGATTCTTCATGGCCAAAGTTATTGCAATAAGCACATTCAACTTCATTTTGAAGAGGAGAAAAGTTGTTATAGGTGTTCTTCTTTGGTTCAATATCCATCCTTTTCTTTCTTGCTTCTCTTGTCATGATGGTTTTATATGCAACACATTGAACAACTTTATGACCAAAATTGTGACATGAGAAACATTGTCCATTGAAGTAGAAATTTATGTGATCATGAAATCTTCTATTTGAATTTACCTGTTGGTCGTTGCTTCTTTGAGAGATATCCCTATTAGTGTTCCTTGAATTGTGATGATCATGCTTTACCTGTAAAGATTCTTTATTCCCTTGCTGAGTGGTTGAATGTAGTAAACCAGTTGTAGCTACTTTTAGATAATTTGGTGCTGAAACCTGAGAAGATTCTTCGGTATACCCAAGACCTGTCTTTATAAGAGGAGAACGTTGAACCTTGATAATCTCATCCAAGGTTTCAGATCCTTTAGTAAATCTAAGATTCAGAGTCTTTACTTTCTCAAGTTCTTTTCTTAGACTTACTACTTCACATTCTAATTTCTCATTGTGTTTCTTCGCTTCTTCATTCTGCATTTTTAGAGTTTCTATGATTATTTTACTTTCTTCCAAGCATATTTTGAGTTGATTGTTTTGATCAAGAAAATCATTGTCATCTAGAGCATCCATAAAAGCATCCTTGTTGTCTCTAGAATTATTTTCAAATGCCATGAGAAGTCTAAGATCTTGTTCACATTCTTCCTCACTATCAGATAACCCATCACTGTCTTCATTTGTATAGTAACTTTTCTTAGTGCTAGATCAGTTCTTATTCCTTCTTGCTACTTCTTTCCCTTTAGCAGATGTTTCTTTATAAGGACACTTTGCAGCATAATGACCAACTCTTCCACAATCAAAACATTTGAAAGGAAGCTTACCTTTGAATCTTCCGGTTCCTAGTTGGAGTCTTCTCACAAAGTTTGCCTCATCTTCTTCTGAGATATATCCTGATCCTTCTGGTTTTTGAACTTCTTTCGCTTTTGTAGAAGCTTTAAAAACAACTTCTTTGACTTCAGATGATCCTCCTCTCCTCATTTCATAAGCAGTCAATATGCCATGAAGTTTCACCACAGTAAGAGTTTGAAGATCCTGTTTTTCTTCAAGAGCAGAGACTTTTGATTCAAATTTTTCCGTTAGTGATCTTAATATTTTCTCAACCAAAGTATATTCTGTGATTGTTTCTCCTGCATTTCATGTGATTTAGAATGATTTTGTCCCATATCTCCTTTGCTGTATTCAGCTGCATAAATTTGACAAATTATGACTCAGTTAGGCTTCCCGTTAGAGCATTGACTGCCTTTGCATTTATTTCATAATTCTTCTTTTCAGTTGGATCTGTTGGTATTGCAGCTCGATATTGATATCCTTGTTTAGCAATGGCCCATACATCTGCTCCCATAGACTAAAGATAGGATCTCATCCTTATTTTCCAGAAGATTAAATTTCTTCCACTAAAGAGTGGAGGCTTGATAGATGTTGTTCCATCTTGATTTATCATCTTGGTTGATCTTCCTTCTAGCGATTAAGCTTTTTCAGAAGGACCTACTCTGATACCAATTGTTGGGAAAAATACTGAGAGGGGGGGGGGGTGAATCAGTATTTAGTGTAGACAATAAACTTTGCTATTTCTTTCTTAAAAACCATACGCAACTTTCCTGAAGAAAACCCGCGTATATACGCGGATATCCTTTACAGAAATCGCGTATATCCAGTGATCTAATTATGCATTTAGTTATTGACTTAGATCCTTGCATTACTCATTCATCAGATATTTAGAAAACAGTAAACAAGTGCAGGAAGAATAGAATAATCATCACACATAAGCAACCACACATGAACACCAGGATTTTTAGGTGGAAACCCAATTCGGGAGAAAACCACCGCTGCCGTCGTCTCAGTCTTCAATTTTTATTATTAAGAAAACTTCTTACAACATGTACTGGTGCAGACTCATACCAGTACGCAGGCACCCACCTGCAGAAGGCTACAACCTTCTCTCGTTTACCAGCCTTTCCTGGAAGGGAGCAACAACCCCCTGCTCTTGTTTACCAGCCTCACTTGGAAGGGAGCTACTACCCCCTGATATTAGCACCAGCCTCTACTGGCAGAAAGCTTCTACGTTCAGACTGAAGGTTTCAACCCTCAGATCTACTGCAGACCACGTTTCATCAATTTTCAAACTAGATCAAACAGCTCCAACACAACACTTTACTTGTCAATAAAAAACCTTTGCCCAATGCATCAAATAGAACAGTGAAACCACTGTAACCAGAATATCAGAGATAACCCAGACTTCAGAATAAATATGCAGAAACATATTCAACCTTGAGCAACCATAAGATCAGATATCATACGCGCTTTTGTTTAATCAGACCCGTGTATATACGCGCCTTTTATGAAGTGAACCAGCGTATACATCTGTGCATTTCCAGAATAACCATAACTGTCCATATGCGACTTTGTTGAAATAGATCCGCGTATACATGCGCTTTTCACGAAATGAACCTGCGTATAGATCTATAAAAGATAAACTTTGCACAACAGATCAGATCTATGACCTTACCCAGATTTCTTCAAGTTCTTCAGCAGATTTTCGCCAGGTCTTCATCACTTATTTTCAAATCATCCAAGAGATTCACTATTTCTAGATCTAGAGATCTTTAACCTTCACCATGTTCATAGATGCATCATAGATTCAGATCTATCAATCAAGAGCAGAGTTCAACCATGCTGATATACTTCAGAGTGAAGTATTCATTAAATCCCAGACACTTACACCCCCATGCACAATGATTTTCTTCGCCTTATATAGATTTGGCCTTCATCAATACCATGAGTCAAAACCACATCACTTCTGATGGTATTCCTGGACGGGATCAAATAGACAATCCAATGCTCAATACAATGGGTCAACACCATGGTAGTAACCCCTGGTTTTACATATTTAGAGTGCAATTGAGCATACGTGACTTGGTACGTTATTTCCCGCGTGCATACGCGACTTCCCCTAGACAAAATCGCGTATTCCTTGTGACATACACTTTTCATCACTATTCTGACCCATTCTGGAAATTCGTTCTTCTGCACCTTCTATACTGACTGTAGATACATCAGATGTATATCATTCACAAGCTCATCAAGAACAACTTCATTAAGTAGGTTTCCATCATCTTCATCAAGTGCGTTGCCATCAAGGACAACACTCAGCATCATATTGCCAACATTCTCATTGACTCCACTAGGAAACTTACCTTATCATCAAAAAATTCAACAATACCCAGTCAAGAATACTTTGTGGCTTAAGTATATTTTTTATAGTTTGGTTTGTCTTTAAGACTGTTATATCTCTAAAAACCTCTCTGACTTGTTGGGTCCAAAATCCTAGCTTCTAGAAGGATCCATACTAGATCCCATCCTGACCCAAATCCTCCTGCAATAGTTGACAATCCTGAAAGCATCCTTAGGAAGTCTCCTACACCAAAAAACCCAACTATTGACATACCCATCCTCAAAGAAATTTCTTTCCCTAAGAACCTTACAACCTTGCAAAATACCCAGGTTTACTTACCTCATATAAGAAGCTTATCTAGAGCTAAGTCACAAAATGGTATAAACCAGATAAACCTTGAGCTTGTAGACTCACAACAAAGTAGTAGCAGGGAAGCATCTCCTTCCACTCCTCCAGATCTCCATTTTATCCATAACTTTGTCTTCTCTCATCCTAGATCTACTCAACATCACTTAACTAGTCCAAGTACTTCAACTACACCCATACATACATTCACTGTTCAAGCCACTCCACTTCATCAGCCTCCCCCGCTTATTAATCCTCCATTGTTTCCACAAGTTCATATCATGGCAACATGGTATGCTCCCTTAGTCCTTCCTTTACCTCTAGTTTTTCTACCACAGGACTATCAGTCCAAGATTCCATTATATGATGCTAGTGGTTCTAATGCAACTCAACAACCTGTGGACAGAATGAATGACTACTTTGACAGACAAGAAATAGATGATGAAACTATTAAAATTAGAATGTTTGCTCAAATTTTAGGGGGAGAAGCAAGAAAATGGTTCAAAGGCTTAAACCCTAATAGTATTAATGATCTCCCTTCTTTTCATCAACTATTCCTAAACAAATGGGAAGTCAAGAGAAATCCCCTTCAAATCCTGTCAGAATACAATGACCTTAAAATAAATGTTGGAGAGAGTGTCCAAGATTATTGCACTAGATTCAATAGTGTTTATAATGCACTCCCTCCACAAATGAAGCCCCCACAAGGCTTAGCCTTAATGAAGTTTCCTGAAGGATTTGACCTAGACATGTGTTATCAATTAAGGGAGCGAGAACCCCTCACATTAGAAGACATGCAGGAAGGGGCAGTAAGTGTAGAAGCTAACCTAAATGCCAAAAGGGCTAGATTGAAAGTAGAAAACAAGGTTACCTACAAAGATGAAGCTGGACCCTCCACCTCAGATTCCAAAATTGATAGCTTGGTTAGAACCATGGAAAAGATGATGGAGAGAATAAACATGAATGAGAGAGCTTCTCCTAAAGAGAACCAAGCAGCTCCTCAAAATAAAAATCAAAATCAGAACCAAAGCTTTAGAAGTAATGCCCCTCAAATAAGACAAAGAGGCCTTCATCAGTAAGTCGAACCTCCTTTCCAACAAAAATATGCTGATGAAGATGAGGGAGTGATTGAAGAAACAGAGGAAGATCACATAAACTTACTAGGAGTAAACAATGAGGATATTGTTTTCCTCACTGAATAAGAACAAGGGATATATACACCCTATGATGAGGAAAGCCCAGAATCTGAAGATTACAAACAAGGCTTTGAAATGCTATAATGGAAGTACATAAACAATATGACCTTAGGATTAAAAAGAGTCAAGACACTCCCAAAAGGAAAACCTCTGAAATTTTTGTTAGAAACAATCCTGAAAACATTCCTAAAAAGATAGTAGAAAACAACAAAACAATGGCTGAAAGTTTTGATAAAAACAAAGGAAAAAAAACCCAAAATTATGACAAATCTAGTGGTGACCAAAGTAGCACTAGAAACTCAGCTAATGCTCCTAGTAAAACTACTTTAACTAGTGTCCATAATAAAAACTAGCAAGCTGATTTTTCTAAGAAAACTGTGACTAAGAAGGTTGATATAAACATGTTAAAAAATCAGATACCTTTCAGCATAGAGAGTGAAAATGCCAAAATCAAGATTATTTTTCCTCCCACTAAATTAGTCACCCAAGATGTATATAAAACCCAAATTTTAAGAGCTTTAAACATAGGAGAACAAAATCATTTTGTCAATGTGGCTGATGATAAGCCTGAGCTTTTGTTTGGACCAGAAGTAGAAGGAAAATTTCAAGAGGGAGGTGTCCCTCCCTTTTATGTCAGTCTAAACATCCATGATAATATTTTTTACAATTCCATGCTTGACTCAGGAGCCTCCCATAACCTCATGCCTAAAGTAGTGATGGAAAAACTGGGCCTTGAGATAACTAGACCTTACAAGGATTTGTACTCTTTTGATTCGAGTAGAGTTAAATTTCTGGGCCTAATCAAAGATTTATGTGTAAACTTAGCACAAATACCAGCCAAGAGCTTAGTGATGGACATTGTAGTGGCTGATATACCTCCTAAATATGGCATGCTCCTTTCAAGGTCATGGGGTGCTAAACTTCAATGTACCCTATAGATGGACATGACTTATTCAACCATCCCTATCTTTAGTCAACCAAGAATACTATATAGGGAAAAAAACATGACATACATGGTTAGTAGTCAAGAAAAACCAGACAATTCCTCACTCTATTCTATTCACATAGACGTTGACTCATTCATTATTTACAATGATGAAAATATGAATGAGCAAGAAGAAGTAGATGACAATATAATAATAGGAAAAGAGGGAAAAAGGGAGAAAAAGCCAAAATAGTTTGCTAATTCAGAAAATTACAGCAAACACAAGGAAGATCCTAGGCAACAAATCAGTCACCAACCTAGTACTAACCATGAGAAACAAATAGAAAATCCTCAACACAGTGGAAACCATGAGGAACAAGACAAAACTAAACATAGTGCAGACACTAGAGAACAACATAGTGGCAGCTATTACAAACAGGACAAATAGGACAAAAATGAATTTGATAACAAATCTGAATATGAACCTCTTTGGAGTATGAGTTTTGATGGGTCTTGTAGCAAAAATGGTTCAGGAGTAGGCATATGGGTACATAACATAGAAAATAAGCATGTTGAGGGCCATTCATACAAACTAAAATTTTAATGCACAAATAACATAGCTGAATATGAAGCTCTCCTCTTAGGACTACAATTATTAAGGAAACTAGGAGCCAAGAGGATAACTGTTCATGGAGACTCAGAACTGATTATCAAACAAGTAAATGGAGAATATATTGCCAAGCATCCAAAATTACAAGCATATAGAGATGATGTTGTTGAAATTTTGAAAACATTCTCAGAATATGAGCTTAACTTTGTCCCTAGAAACCAAAACATTCTGTAATGTTCCCAATTTTAGCCTCAAGCTAAAATGGAACACTATAGTTAGCATATTTTTATTTTGCTAAATAAAATGGGTAAGGAGACACCTTAACCCCTTTTGATGGAGAAATAAAACTCCTTGTGTGAAAGGAGGGATAATAAAGCAGCTGGATTGAGCACCACATGGTGTGAACAATATGGGATCAAGAATGATCTAGTCATTTTGACCAAGTCAACTAAAACTGTCTAGATACATTGCACCTACTTGGACAGCACAGTTTTAGTGGAGGCTTCACTTACTTGAGCTAGAAGAAAGTGTGAATGGGACCCATGGTGAGAAAGGTTCCTTTGCTTTATAAGGAGGAGATGGCAGCCCATTTTCATTATGCATTGGCTTATCATTTTCGTAGGGTCTACAAGACTTGCATCCCCGGGCTGTTTAGCAGGGTTTTTGGTGTTCTTCACCCAAGGGTGTTCCCGGTCGGGAATCCCTACCTCTTCCTCAAGGAAGTAGAGGGTTTGAGCTTCATTTACTCATTCCGGCATTTGGCCAAGCATCTCTCTGCAGCTACAACGCTATTTCTGCAGCAGATTAATGTTGTGTTGCTGGGTGCAACAACAGAGGAACTTATAGAGCCATCCTTTGGCTTATTCTTCAGGGGAGGTCTTGCATATTCTTTGGAGGAGAAGCTGAGGTGACTCCCAGGCTTATTTTCAGATATTTGGGACCAGGCCAAATACTCACCATCTCTCACAGCGAAGTCTTGGGCAGATACTGCGTTATTTTCAGAGGCAGTTGCTGGGAGTGCCATTTGGGCTCATTAGGAGGATTGTTCTTGAGTAGAGGGATCAGCCTGCTGCTAAAGAGAATTATCAAAGGAGGGCATCACTATTTCAGATATGCCATAGCTTCATTGTATATTTTGATTCAGTTGTAGTGACAAGTCAGATTGTCACATTTGTACATTATCCGACATTTTTAGCAATCTCTCCTAGATTGGCTAGAAGTATTGTATTGGATCCCATTCTTCTTTTCTTAGGTATTTATTTGTATATTTCAGTCATATTTCATGTATGTACATCTATAGCAGCAGCTACACTCCTAGAGATAGCGTTGTCATTGCTCTCCGACATTTTATGCAGTTGCTGCATCTCTTGTATTTCATGGTTTATTTACTGGAGGTGGATTCTCATTAAATGAGGGGTTGATTCATCATTATATTTCTATATATTTTTTATGATACATTAATTTACATGATGGCTGTAATATATTTCATCTTATGTTATATTCATATTTGTAGAGTTTCGTGATTGTGTTCATGTATTGCTGTAAGCTCTCTCATTGAGCAATTGCCGAGAGATCTAGTTTTGGGGAGATCTGTATAAGCCCTCTAGGCTTATTTATTTGAGCTCAACTTTTGGAAGAGAGGTTTTTAGTGTTTTAAAAAGGGGATCCAAGCCCCCTTTCATCTTATTTTCACATTGTCTTCCTTATACAGCGTCCTTGAGGACCCTTTTGCATAAATTCTTGAAAAAGGGATATTACAGTGGTATCAGAGCATGATCTTTGGCTCAGCCTGTGGCTTCAAGCCAAAGTGTTGAATCCCTGAAGAAGGAAGATTTCAAACTCTATAGACAGAGTCTGCAGATGGCTAGGTATCCTCTGGATCTCATCTTTTGTTCAAAGGTGACATATCCAGTAAATGCCCCTGCAGTCAATCTCTGGAATAGATTTTTGATATTCCTAAGAAGGGAACTTTACAGCTGTGCAATCCAAGATAAAATTCCATTAGAAGGAGAAGCTCCTCATTTGGAAGAGGATATGTACAAAGAAAACAAAGAAAGAGGAATGACGGAAAATGAGGTTTCCCTTCTTCTTTTCCAGACCCTGGAGGGTGTCATTGAAGACCTTGAGGAGAAAGAAAGGGAAAATTGGAAAGATTTTTTGAGAGGGTTTGTGGATGAAGCAAGCCCTAGTTGTGACCATATTGGGTGTGAGCATTCAGCCACACATGCAGATCCACAGCACAGTCCATTTCCCACTTGCACTGCCGGAAGGATGGAGGAATAAAATGAGGTCATTGGAGGAGCAGCGCTGCAACTCAAAGGTATGGCTCATGGTTGTTCTATTTCATGCTATCATGCAAATTTAGAATCATATGATGGATTCACTAGAGGGTGGATGAGGAAATTTGATGAAAATCACTATGAATCTCTTTGTAACAAAACCTCAAACACTTTGCATGCATTGGAGAGAACCATGAAACAAACTCCATTCCATATTTCTAAAAGGGATGAAAATGTGTATGATGACTTGCTAAAGGCAAGATCCCTATTATATGAAGGGAACTCTTCTATTTTTGATAACATGGGGATCCCTCTTTTAGAAGAAGACCAAAATCTATGGTCTCTCATTGAAGGGGAGACATACTCACATATTGATGAAGAGAATGTGCATGAAAGAATCCATAGCACTATCATATTGGAGGAAGATCCATCACCACATGGATATGAGAGGGGAGTCATTGCTTCTATGGGAGGAGTCCTTGTTTCTATGCAAGGGATTCCAATTATTTTAACATGTGGGAACCATGGCACGATTCCGGAGACATTTGCAACAACTTGTCAGGATTGTGAGATGGAGGAGGAAGAGAAGGATCAGCATCAAAGATTGGTACACCCTTATCTATTTTGGAGAGTCTTTGCACAAAATAAGGAGAATATATAGTGTAGTGAAGAGAGGAACAAGTTAGTCCTCTTATATATATAGTCCACTTCTGATCTTGATGTCTCACTATATGGAGGCATTCCACCTGGAAGGCCACCTGATCTAGCATTGATGAGGGGCATCTTGTCACACAGTTCACCACTCTTGGATTCCGGAGAGGTGAAGACTTTGGAGGATTCCAACACAACACAGAGAGTTTGGGACAGACCCAAGGACGAGAGAGACACTCTCTCATTTTCAGCATCACCCACTCTCATCAGTCATACTGCGCTGACAGATTTTGCTGAAAGGATGGAGGATTGCATCTTCATGATGCAGGATGGCTACTCCAGATATTTGATGAGGAGGATAGTTCCTTTGGGGAAGGACTCTTTCACACATGGGAGTATATTGAGGTTACTCATGCTTACATTGCCCAGGATCGGGAGATTCCTTTTGGATGACAGTTTCTTGTGGGAGACTAGCTTTCTAGGATCCCCATTAATATTTGAGCATAAGCAGCTGCATGATGGGCATGGCAGCATTTTGGAGGATGACTTTGGCATGGGGGATGTCAAGGTAGCAGGCAGTAGCATGAGGGGAGCATCACATTGCATATCACCAATGCTGTCTATGAGGAGGATATATCCAGGATGGAGGACTCAGCTCTTGGTAGAGTACTCCCAGGATCTAGATGCATGCATAAATCTTGATGATCCAGACAGAGATGATCAGTACATGATTGATGTGATGGTCATCTATGCTGATGGCAAGGTCTTCTTGGCTCGAGTTTCAAGTCTCAAGGAGAAATTATTGCATGCAGCACATGTGTAATTTCTAGCTATGCACTTTGATGCATACTTTTATTTTCTAGAAGAGTTCATTCGGGAGGGCATTAAGCATGATTTATATCAGCATATGGACAGATGCATAGCTTGGATTATTTTGGAGAGGTTTTCGCAACCATTTCCCTACTCATTTGAGGTGAGGGAGAGCATTCAGATGAGCCATTTCAGCTCAAGGACCGGAGTACATGGTGAAGAAGGTATATGTTTCCATTATGGTTTACCTTTCTTTACATTATATGAGCAGCTTGATGAGATAAGGATGATTACATCTCCTTATGCTCCTTATTATGATGTACTTGTGGCGCATTGCAGCAATGGGAGTGGCTATTTTTATGATGGTTTGTGGGGGAAGCCACATATTTCTCGGTGTGCATCATTGGCACCAATTTGTATTTCCATGTTTCCATCTTATGAGATGTTTGTGGCAATAAACAAGTGGCTGGGAAAGCACTTATTATTTTTAGTTTTGATGCAGGCAGGAGGTTCACTGCACTAGTCCCATGAGTATAGCAGTGATCCACTCTCTAGTTGTCTTATGACAAGTTGTTTTCATTGCATATTGCTTCCTTATGTTACTGATGGTTGTACATTCAGAGGGAGCACTACTTGGAGAGTGTTGGATATATGGGGACAGCCCATTGGGAGTATGATTCTCCCCATTATACATGCTTTATGTTTCAAGAGAGAAAATGGGCACACCATGATTTCCATGTCACTGCCTTTCTCTTCACATAGGAGGAGCTATTAGGAGAGAATGCGTTATTGGAGGAGGCACTTCATGGTTGATTCATTTTATGGGGAGGCTTGGGCCAATTGTGGAGGCCATGAAATTTCAGCCCAATATTAGAAACCCCCTCACACTTATCATAAATGGAGGGGGAAACTACTTGGATGGAAAAATCTAAACTCTCCATTCAGCCCCAAAATATTGCAGAGATCCAGGGTTGAGGACTACTTTGTTAAGCTACTTATAATGGCTCATTTCATATGGATGATTGCATGGGTGAAGGATTCACTCATTGGGAATAAGACTTCCCATGCTTTTCATCACTCCTACCTTGAGGAGGCCATTGAACCCCAAGGAGATTTCCACTTGCACCTTCTGTTATCTCATGATGTATTCTTTGGTTCTACATGCTTGGAGGGAAACATGGAGGATAGATTTATTGCATACCTTGATGAGCTATGGTGGGGTCTATTGATGAGGAGGCCACAAGAAGAGGGGGAGAAATTTTGTTCTCTCTATGCAGTTGCTTGAGGACAAGCAACATGTGGGAGGGGAGGACTGTAATGTTCCCAATTTTAGCCTCAAGCTTAAATGGAACATTATAGTTATCATATTTTTATTTTGTTAAATAAAATGGGTAAGGAGACACCTTAACCCCTTTTGATGGAGAAATAACACTTCTTGTGTGAAAGGAGGGAAAATAAAGCAGCTATATTGAGCACCACATGGCGTGAACAGGATGGGATGAAGAATGATCTAGTCATTTTGACCAAGTCAACTAAAATTGTCTAGATACATTGCACCTACTTGGAAAGCGCAGTTTTAGTGGAGGATTCACTTCCTTGAGCTAGAAGCAAGTGTAAATGGGACCCATGGTGAGAAATTTTCCTTTACTTTGTAAGGAGAAGATGGAAGCCCATTTTCATTATGCATTGGCTTATCATTTTCGTATGGTTTTCAAGACTTGCATCCTCGAGCTGTTTAGCAGGGTTTGTGGTGTTCTTCACCCAAGGGTGTTCCCAGTCAAGAATCCCTACCTCTTCCTCAAGGAATTAGAGGGTTTGAGCTTAATTTCCTCATTCCGGCATTTGGCCAAGCTTCTCTCTGCAGCTACAATGTTATTTCTGCAGAAGATTAACGTTGTGTTGCTGGGTGCAGCAACAAAGGAACTTATAGAGCCATCCTTTGGCTTATTCTTTAGGGGAGATCTTGCATATTCTTTGGAGGAGAAGCTGAGGTGACTCCTGAGCTTATTTTCAAATCTTTGGCACTAGGCCAAACGCTCACCATCTCTCATAGCACAATCTTGGGAAGATATTGTGTTATTTTTAGAGGTAGTTGTTGGGAGAGCCATTTGGGCTCATCAGGAGGATTGTTCTTGAGTAGAGGGATCAACCTTCTGCTGAAGAGAATTATCAAAGGAGGGAATCACTATTTCAGATCTTCCATAACCTCATTTTATATTTTGATTCAGTTGCAGTGATAAGTAAGACTGTCACACTTGTACATTATCCGACATTTCTAGCAATCTCTCCTAGATTGGCTGTAAATCTTGTATTGGATCCCATTGTTATTTTCTTGGAAATTTCTTTGTATATTTCAGTCATATTTCATGTATGTACATCTATAGAAGTAGCTACACTCCTAGATACAATGCTTCCATTGCTCTCCGAAATTTTATGCAGTTGTTGCATCTCTCGTATTTCATGGTTTATTTACTGGAGGTGGATTCTCATTGAATGAGGGGTTGATTCCTCATTATATTTTTGTATATTTTTTCTGATCCATTAATATACATTATGGCTATAATATATTTCATCTTATGTTGTATTCATATTTGTAGAGTTTCATGATTGTGTTCATGTATTGTTGTAAGCTCTCTCATTGAGAAATTGCTGAGAGATATAGTTTTGGGGAGATCTGTATAAGCCCTCTAGGCTTATTTCTTTGATCTAAAATTCTGGAAGAGAGGTTTTTAGTGTTTTAACAAGGGTATCCAAGCCCTCTTTCAGCTTATTTTCACATTTTCTTCCTTATACAGCGTCTTTGAGGACCCTTTTGCAGAAATTCTTGAAAAAGGGATATTACACATTCTTGCCAATGGTTTAGCCTTTGCTGCTAGTTCATGTCAGAAGCCTTATGAGAAAAAAAAATGCACATTCCAAGTTAAATATAGACCAGCAATCCCTGATAATATCAAATATTGGCAAGTCTTTGAAGGAGATAAACAGATTTAGGATTTCCTACAGTTCAGAAATGGGTTTGAAATGACCAATTCAAACTCAGAGTATGAAGAAGACTGTCCTACTGAGGAAAAATCTTATGAAGAATAAACTCCTAACATTGCTAATATAAATATGTTAGCTAAAGAACACCCACAGAAAATAGGGTTGAGCACTGATTTAGAACAAGAAGATTTTGAAGTGCTGTAATCTCACACTGATAACTTGCCAAAGGGATTGGTGCCTCTAGAATAATTGTTTGACTTTAATGATGTTGCTAAAAAGCCAAAAATGGAACCCACTGAAATTGAAGTAGAAGAGTGCAATATAGGTAGTAAAGAAAAGCCTAAAATTATTAAATTATTGTTGTGTAACCAGCTCCAAAAATAGAAGAAAAGAGATATGAACGCCTTAGAAATAAGCCACTTCGAGGGGGAAACCTCCAATACATTACATAAATGAAAAATTCTTGGATGATACAATTTACAAAACCTCCTTTCTATATATAGGAGTCCATGGGGCCATAATGTAATCCTAGTGGGCCACAATGTAATACTAGCCGACCTAACAATAATAATTTAAGGGCACAATAATAACAAAATGGGGGTTACAAGGGTACAATAATAACAATAAGGGGGTTACACTAACAATAATAAGGGACTATACTAGTGATATAGGGACCTAACATGCCTCTCTCCTTCAAAAAAGTGTTGTCCTCAACGCTTGAGTAGCTCTGGGTGCTTCTGTATAAAATTCTCATCCTCCCATGTAGAATCTTCAGTGGGTAAGTTCTTCCACTTGATGAGATACTCTGAAATTGATCGATTCCGTAGTTGTCGAGTTCTTGTTTCCATGACCGCTTCAGGTTCCAATATGATTTTTCCTTCCTCATCAAGTTCTCGCAATATTGTTTGAACTGGAAGATTTTCACCTATAACCTTCTTTAAGCATGAAACATGGAAAACTGGATGTACTCGCGAAGAAGCAGGAAGCTCCAATTTGTATGCCATAGAACCAATCTTTTCCAACACCTTGTAAGGACCATAGTACTTTGGTGATAATTTATTATCCTTCTTAGCTTGCTTGAGGGACATTTGTTTGTATGGTTGTAGTCGTAAAAATACCCAATCTCCTACATCAAAACTTCTCTCGCTGCGATGTTGATCTGCGTGTTGTTTCATTCGATTTTGTGCCAAATTCAGGTTATCCTTTAAGATTTTGAGAACTTCTTGCTGATGCTCGATTTGATCTTCCACTGCTTGAACCTTCGAATTTTCTCTTAAATATGATGTGATGGATGGTGGATGATATCCATAAAGTGCCATAAATGGGGTCATTTTTGCTGCAGTATGGAAGGAAGTGTTATACCACCATTCAGCGAGAGGTAACCACTTGACCTATTGTGTTTGTTTATCAGATACAAAACAACGAAGATATCCTTCCAAACATTTATTTACTATCTCAGTTTGACCATCAGATTGAGGATGATAAGATGAGCTATGAGCTAATTGAGTACCCAAACAAGAAAATAACTCCGTCCAAAAATTTCCAGTAAAAATGGGATCTCTGTCGCTCACAATAACCGTTGGGCTTCCAGGGACCTAACAATTATCCAAAACACTGCCAACTCATATAAAACTGAAATATCTTGAGCTTTTTAGAGAATTTTCTAATGTTTTTTCTTGGAGTTATGAGGAATTAAAATCATATGATACAGAGATAATCTAGCATAAGATACCCCTCAAAGAAAACCAGAAACATTTTAGACAAAAATTGCGCAGAATAAATCCTGTGCAATTACCCCTGGTTGAGAAAGAAATCAAGAAGATGTATGATGTTGGAATTATAGTCCCAGTAAGATACTCAGACTGGGTGTCCAATCTTGTATTTGTGAGGAAGAAAACAGCATAGATAAGGCTTTGTATAGACTTTAGAAACTTAAACAAAGCCTCTTTAAAGGAAAACTACCCCTTGCCCAAAATGGATCATATTTTACAAAGGGTAGTGGGTTCTATAAGAATTTCTTTGCTAGAAGGATTTTCAGGATACAACCAAGTGCTGATATATCCTGATGATCAACTTAAAACAACCTTCACTACACCTTAGGGCACTTTCATGTATGTGAAAATTCCTTTTGGTTTAATGAATGTTGGTGCCACATTCCAGAGAGCCATGGATATTGCTTTTTTAGAAGAGATAGGCTTCTTCATTGTGATATATTTAGATGGCATTATTGTTTATTCCAAAATAGATGAAGAACACCTTACTCACTTAAGAAAAGTATTTGAGAAATGCAGAAAGTACGGTCTGTCCTTAAACCCCAAGAAAACCTTATTTGGCCTCCAAGAAGGAAAACTTCTAGGCCATATTATATCTGAAGAGGGAATAAAAATAGACCCAAAAAGGATTGAAGGCATATTGAAAATCAGCCATCCTAGAAACATCAAAGGACTACAATCTTTCATTGGAAAGATTAATTTCTTAAGAAGGTTTATACCAAACCTAGCTGAACTCCTTAGAAACATAAAAAAAATGCTAAACAGGGAAACAAGAGTCAAATGGACCATTGAAGTGAAGCAATCCTTTGAATTGGTTAAACAAGCACCCACTCAAACACCAGTTCTCATTAGCCTTGATTTTAAAAAATATTTCTTCATTTTATCCTTTGCATCAGAACATACAGTTGCTGCTATCTTACTTTAGAAAAACATAAAAGGACAAGAGAAACCTATTGCATTTTTTAGTAAGCCTTTAAGAGATGCTCCTTTGAAGTACAACATAATGGAAGAATAGGCTTTTGCCTTTGTTGTGAAACTAGCTCCAAAAATAGAAGAAAAGAGATATCAACGCCTTAGAAATAAGCCACTTCGACGGGGCAACCTCCAATACATTACATGAATGAAAAATTGTTGGATGATACAAATGAAAAAACCTCCTTTCTATATATAGGAGTCCATGGGGCCACAATGTAATCCTAGCCAACCTAACAATAATAATGTAAGAGCACAATAATAATAATATGGGGGTTACAGGGGTACAACAATAACAATAAGGGGGTTAAAATAGCAACAATAAGGGACCTAACATGCTCCTCTTCTTCAAAAAAGTGTTGTTCTCAATGCTTGAGTAGGTCTGGATGCTTTTGTATAAAATTCTCATCCTCCCATGTAGAATCTTTAGTGGGTAAGTTCTTCCATTTGATGAGATACTTTGAAATTGATCGATTTCGTAGTTGTCGAGTTCTTGTTTCCATGACTGATTCAAGTTCCAATATGGTTTTTCCTTCTTCATCAAGTTCTGGCAATATTGTTTGAACTGGAAGTTTGTCCCCTATAACTTTTTTTAAGCATGAAACATGGAAAATTGGATGCACTCATGAAGAAGCAGGAAGCTCCAATTTGTATGCCATAGTACCAATCTTTTGCAACACCTTGTAAGGACCATAGTGCTTTGGCGATAGTTTATTATCCTTCTTAGCTTGCTTGAGGGACATTTTTTGTATGTTTGTAGCAGTAAAAATACCTAGTCTCCCACATCAAAACTTCTCTCACTACGATGTTGATCTGCTTGTTGTTTCATTCGATTTTGTGTCAAATTTAGGTTATCCTTTAAGAGTTGGAGAACTTCTTGTTGATGCTCGCTGCGATCCTCCACTACTTAAACCCTAGAATTTTCCCTTAAATAAGATCTGATGGAAGGTGGATGATATCCATAAAGTTCCATAAATGGGGTCATTTTTGTTGCAATATGGAAGGAAGTGTTATACCGCCATTCAGAGAGAGGTAACCACTTGACCCATTGTGTTTGCTTATCAGATACAAAACAACGAAGATATCCTTCCAAACATTTATTCACTCTCTGTTTGATCATCAGATTGAGGATGATAAGATGAGCTATGATCTAGTTGAGTACCCAAACAAGAAAATAATTCCATTCAAAAATTTCCTGTAAAAATGGGATCTCTGTCACTTACAATAATCTTCGGGTTTCCATGTAGATTTTGAATTGTTTCCATAAATGCAGTAGCAATTGTACTTGCTTTAAATGGATGAGATAGTGCACAAAAGTGTGCATACTTGGTAAGTATATCAACTACCACCATGATGACACTCCTTCCTTTGGACTTGGGTAAACTTGTGATAAAATCCATTGAAATCTACTCCCAACGTTGACTTGGAATGGATAAAGCTTGTAGAAGACCCGAGGTCTTAATTGTCTCAACTTTATCTTGCTGGCAAACCAAATATTCCGCCACAAAATTTTGAATATCAGATTTAAGGCCATCCCAAAAAAAATCTTTCTTCACCCTGTGGTAAGTTTTTAAAAATCCCGAGTGTCCTCCTAAAAGAGAAGTGTGCAATTCCAAAATAATCCTTTGTTTGAGTTGGGAATTCTTGCAAATATATAAGCAATATTTGTACCACAAGGAATCATTTTTCCAACTAAATGTATCAGATATACTAGGATCTTGCTGCAACGTTTGAATTAGTGTCCACACTTCTTCATCCTTCTTCCATTCATCCCTTGCTTTGGATATCCAATCTGGTTGGATAATAGAAATGGCACAAAGCAATGCTTCCACCTCTTCACCCTTTCTTGAGATTGCATCTGCAACAACATTTAGCTTCCCTTTTTTGTAGATTATTTCAAATTCATAACCCAACATCTTTGTGACCCATTTTTGCTACTCCTATGAAGATACTCTTTGTTCCAAAAAGTGTCTAATACTATCATGATCAGTTTTTACCTTGAAGTGTCTTCCCATTAGGTAAGGTCTCCATTTCTTTAGTGCATGTAGTATTGCCAAAATTTCCTTCTCATAAATAACCTTTTGTAAATACTTTCCTTTGATTGAACGACTTTCAAAAGAAATGGGTCTTCCTTCTTGCATTAAAACAACACCAATTCCATTTCCTAAGGCATCATATTCCACAATAAAGGTTTTTGTGAAGTCTGGCATAGCTAAGACTGGTGCTAGGCACATTGCCTCTTTAAGATGTTTAAAGGCCTTAGTTGCTTCAGGAGTCCATGAAAATGCATCTTTCTTCAATAATGTTGTTAGAGGTGCTACTATTCTCCCATAATTTTTAACAAACTTGCGATAATACCCTGTTAACCCGAGAAATCCTCGCAACTGCTTAATGGTTGTGGGGACTTTCCATTCCTTAATGGCTTTAATTTTGTTAGGGTCTACCTTAACACCCTCGTGAGATACAATATGACCCAAATATTCCACCTCTTGTACTCCAAAGAAACATTTTGATGTTTTTTCATATAATTGTTTCTCCTCCAATAGTTTGAGCACCCCGTCAACATGTTGAACATGATCCTTCCAAGACCTGTTGTAGATTAGTATATCATCAAAAAATACTAGCACAAATTTTCTAAGGAAGGGTTTGAAAATGGAATTCATCAACCCTTGAAATGTAGAAGGTGCATTGGTAAGACCAAAGGCATGACCAAAAATTCATAATGACCCTCATGAGTTCGAAATGCTATTTTTGGAATATCTTCAGTCTTCATTCTAATTTGATGATATCCTGAACGAAGATCCAACTTGGTAAAATAAATTGCTCCATGTAATTCATCCAATAATTCATCAATCACAGGAATGGGAAATTTATCTTTAATGGTGAGCTTATTGAGCTCCCTATAATCCGTACACATGTGCCATGATCCATCCTTCTTGTGTACCAATACTACAGGAGCAGAGAAAGAACTTTGACTAGGTTGAATTATACCCGCCTCTAACATTTCTGCAATCATACGTTCAATTTCGCTCTTTTAGACATAAGGATATCTATAAGGCCTGATGTTTGGAGGAACACTTCCTAGAATCAAATGAATAGCATGATCATGATCACGAATAGGTGGGAGTCCTTTGGGAGTTTCAAACACCTTGGAATGATTGTCCAAGACTTGTTGGAGATCTGTAGAAATAGATGATTTTGATGTTGAAACTTCTAGTGAGCATAATTGTGCAATTACGCCTCGCTGTTCTTTCTTTAGAAGCTTTGTCATGACATTAGAGCTTATTATCCTTCCTGGCTTCCCCGCAATACCCCGTAATTCGACTTCCTTTCCTTCTGAAAAAAATTTCAAGAAAAGTTCTTGAAAATTAAAAGCTACCATCCCTAAAGATTGTAACCATTGTACTCCTAGTACAACATCAGCACCTCCCATAGGAATGGAAAGCATTGGACTAGTCAATACATATTCCCCCATGGTTAGCTTGATATTATGGCATTTTCCAGAGCAATTTATAGTTCCTCCATTTGCAACCATCACTTGAAATTCTAGTGTTGGGTATAGGAAACAATTCAATTCCTTGGCTACCTTACAATGAATAAAATTATGGGTGCTACCTGAATCAATCAACACTATTACCTTTTTCTTCTTGATATGTCCTTCTATCTTGAGAGTTTGAGGAGTGGTAATTCCTGCAAGTGCATTACACGATATGGTCGGATTCATTTCTTCCTCTTCTAGGGGTGGTTCCTGGTGTATATCCTCTTCTTGTTCATTTTCTTCTTCTTCTTCACAATCTATGTAAAATAATTTCTTCTCAGCACACTTATGACCTTTAGTGTATTTTCTATCACAACCGTAGCAAAGCCCTTTTGCTCTTTTTTCTTCCAATTGTTGTGGTGTCAACCTTGTAGGTTGTGGAAATCTAGGCGTAGCAACACTTCCTTCTTTATAGAATTTAGTGGTAGGCTTCCTTGTCGCCATTATTTTACATTCAACTTTTCTTGCCAACCTGAATGCCTTCTCCAATGAATCTGGTTCCAGAACGCGAACTTCATGTTGGATGTTATCCTTTAAAGTGCCTATGAAGAGATCGATCCTGTGTTCCTCTGGAATATCAGTTACCCTTATATTCAATTTTTGGAAGTCCTCAATGTGCTACCCCACTAAACCCTTTTGTTTGAGATTTATAAATTGGCTAAAGAAGGTGTTGCTCTTTGTATCCTCATAATGTGCTATCATTTCCTCCGTAAAAATTGACCAAGTGACAATTTTTTTATGGGAGCAAAGCCATCGATACCATACAAATGTATTTTGTTCTAAATGTAAAGTTGCAATGCGTACCTTTTGTGTGTTTTGTACATTATTGAGATCAAAATATTGCTCCATTTGTAGTATCCATGTTACAGGATCCTTTCCATCAAACTTCCTCATATCCATTTTTGGAATATGGTGGTTCTTCCCTCCAACATTAGAGTTTATGAAATCACGATTAACATTTATTTTGTTCTCATCATGAGTTTCCTCTACTATCTTTTCACCATTAGGAAACATTTTTTGTATCAACTTTGTCAAACCTTCCATGTCTGCTTTTAGATCATTCTTCATGTTTTCCATTTTTTCATCAATCTTAGCTTCCATGTCATCCATCTTAGATTCCATGCCAGCTTCCATGCCATCTATCTTAGCTTCCATGCCATTCTTCAAACCATCCATCTTAGATTCCACGCCTTTCTTCAAACCATCCATATTAGTTTCCACGCCTTTCTTCAAAACTTCCATGTCATTTTTTGTTGCTCTTTGCGAGAGCGAAATTTGTTGCACTTGCTCTTGTAATTTTGATATGTCATGTTGCCATTCTTCATCTTCATGAGTCATAGTAGAGCCTTATAAAGGCTTAATGGGTGTTGAATTCTTTTTAGGGGGCATTTTAGAACCCAATACTGATATATATTCTACAATATTCCCTTGGAATCAATTCAAATTGATTCTGCAAACAAGACTTATGCAATTCGGAAAAAAAATACACACCTTTTTCTTGCTTTTGAGGAGCTCGATATTGAAATTGAATTATATCTGTGATTTTGAATCTTCAATATCTGAAATTTTGTCCTGAGGTAGCCCTCTGAATCCGCTTTTGAATGCCATAGGTATGACCTAATTTGGATTCTTCACGACAAAGTTATGTCCAATCTTCCACAATGACCCAATTATGGACTGGTTCAGTAGAGCAAACTTGTACGACTTGCCACGTGTCACTGTTTACTCCTTCAACTATGAAATTGATAGAAAGGAAACTAAAGTCCGTGTAATTCTAGCCAATTTTTACAAAATTCTAATTCGATGCTCAGAGAGAGAGTTATGAAGACTTTCCCACGATCACCTCTTTGAGATGAAATTTGGGAGCCTGAAAAAGACCTAACTTGCACATGCCATATTTCCAAAAATATTGAGAACCAAGCTCTGAAAGTTTACGAAGATGTTCCTCAATATTTCAACTTCGTACCCTAAAATTTTTAGCTTATGAACCTTTGTAGAAAAAATGTTATAGTGAAAATTCCATGATAACCTGTTTGGAGCAGTGAAACCCTAGAATCCAAAGCTTTGATACCAAATGTTGTGAAAACAGCTCCAAAAATAGAAGAAAAGAGATATCAACGCCTTAGAAATAATCCACTTTGAGGGGGAAACCTCCAATACATTACATGAATAAACAATTCTTGGATGATACAAATGACAAAACCTCATTTCTATATATAGGAGTCCATGGGGCCACAATGTAATCCTAGCTGACGTAACAATAATAATGTAAGGGCACAATAATAACAATATGGGGATTACAGGGGTATAACAATAACACTAAGGGGGTTACAATAACAAAAATAAGGGACCTAACAGCCTTAATTAAGGCCTTGAAAGATTTCAGAGTTTACATTTTACACTCACACATCATTGCATTTGTCCCACACACAGTTGTCAAAGACATTTTAACACAAGATCCTGATGGAAAAAGAGGAAAGTGGATTGTTGTTATATTAGAATATGACTTAGAAATTAGGCCTACCAAACTAATAAAAGGACAAGGACTTACAAAAATTATGGCTGAATCAAACCTCAAATCCTTAGATATGAATATGGTTGATGTTTTAGAAGAACAAGAAGAATACACAGACCCTCCTATTGAGGAAGTATTGCTGAATTCCCTTTGGTATGCTAATATTTTGTATGTGCTCTTCTATCTTAATGTTCCTCCTGGATTATCAAATACAAAGGAAAGGTTTCTAAAGTTAAAAGTTGTAAATTACTACATTATAGATAAATGGTTATATTGGAAGAATGCTAGTGGTCTATTGCTTAAATATTTGCCTGATAATGATGCAGAGAAGATCAAGCATGAGTTTTATGAAGGGGAATGTGGAGGCCACCTCTATTGGAAGAAAACTGTAAAAAAAATACTTAGAGTTGGTTACTATTGGCCCACCCTCTTCCAAGGTATCCATAAATTGGTAATTGCCTGCCACCAATGTCAAATCTTTGAAGGAAAAAGAAAACGCTCACCCTTACCTCTGCACCCTATCTCTGTTAAAGCTCCTTTTCAACAATGGGGCTTAGAATTAATTGGGGAAATCCATCTTTCTTCATCTTCTCAACATAAATGGATCCTTACAACAACTGATTACTTTACAAAATGGATAGAGGCCATCTGCTCTATAACTTCCACTGATCTAGTCATCATTAAATTCCTTGAAAACCATATTTTGTCTAGATTTGGTTGTCCTAGAAAGATTATCACTGACAATGCAACTGCCTTTAGATCCAAAAGAATGGTAGAATTTTTCCACAAATATTAGATCACATTGGGTCATTCCACAACTTATTACCCTCAAGGTAATGGGTTGGCAGAATCCTCAAACAAAAGTTTAATAAACATCATCAAGAATTTTCCGGAGGGAAATCAAAAGTCTTGGCACAGCAAGTTATTACATGCATTATGGGGTGACAGGTTAACATGTAAGAAATCAATTGCAATGTCTCCCTATCAGCTAGTTTATGGGGCAGATGCAATTTTTGCAACAAGCCTAGGAGTGCTAGTCATGAAGCTAATCTAGGAGTTACAGTCTGAAGAAAATGACATGATAAGAAGGATAAATCAGACCATACAGTTGCGACAAACAAGAGAGAAAGTCTATAACAAAACACAACAAGTGCAAGAAAACATCAAGAAGCTGTTTGACAAAAGGACAAAAGCAAATGATTTCAACATTGGTGACAAAGTTCTCAAATGGGACTCAAGGAGAGAAGACAAAGGAAAACATGGTAAGTTTGAAAATCTGTGGAAAGGTCCCTATGTTTCCATTCTTCCAGAAGCAACAATGCATTTTTCTTACAGGAAATGGATGGAACAGAACTTTTTGGAGGTCTTGTCAATGGCAAGATGCTCAAACATTATTTCCATTAGTGATGCCAAGTTTAAAGCTTTATCCATTGTATATAACATTGTTTAAAGAAAGGATCAGAGAAAAATAAATAAAAAAATAGAAAGCAAAGAAAAAGAGGGCAGAAAAAGAAAAGGTACAACACCATACCCAAAAATAGTACTGTTGAAAGTGTGCAAGTCTAAATGCCACTGTTTATTCAAAAAGATATCTTGTTTAGTCATCTAGCCTAATCATGGTTGAACATGCTTTAAATTTATGTTGATAAGTTAGTAGAAACAATGATTGTAAAGATTATTTCAGACTTGACTTATCAAAAGAGATAGATTAGGAAAAGATGTTGGTTCCACATGCTCAAAACAAAACTAAAGAGATATATAAGGATGCACCACTAATGGAAAATCACAACCTTATCTTTCTAGATTTACTTTTATGAAAAAAATGTTTGTGTGCAAATTGTTCCAAATTCCACAACCATGGTTAATCAGATTGTCTAATCCTAATTTAAAACATGCTTCAAAATTTCTGCTGATAGGTTAGTGAATGAGGATTTTCCAAACTATCTAAAATTGGCTTATCAATAGAGTAGATGGAATTAGAAGAGAAAAGTGGTTGCAAAGCTCAAAATCTGAACCAAGAAAGAAGAGGGATAAAAATCTAATTCCAAATTTTAGCCCTCAAAGTGTTGTGTTAAAAATTCTGCAAAATAAATTCTGTATGGAGACTTGTACAAAGTATCACTGCTTGTAACAAATCATATTGTTCAATCCTGATTTGGTTATGTTTTCAATTTTCTGTTTTAGATTAGAGAATAAGAATCTGTCATACAACTTAATCTTGACAGATAGTTAGATTAGGTAGAGAAATAAAATAGTTCATCAGCTTAATTTGAACTCTTGGTTGATATAAGTGTAGAATTTGTTTAGTTTCTTGTTTTTTCAAAAGAAATGATGTCAAGGGTTGGCTAAATCAAATGCACCCAAGGAAGAAAAAATTATAGAACAAGTATGATGGGTAGGTAGAAGTTGAGTTGGGATTAATCATGTTATGATTCAAATGCTGCATGTCACAATTCTAAAGAAGTAAATTATCAACTTAAAATACCTCTGTCAAGGTGCAAATCAAGGCACTGGTCTACTTCTTCCAAAGACTTATTTTCCAAGGTTCTTAACACCTCCTAAAGAAGCTGCCCTCCCCAGCTGGAGCCACTGTTATCCTCCTGTATTTTACAGATTTCACTAGATGACTATGGATGTTCTACAAGCACCTAAAGATAGCATTATTTTCCTATCAGCTATCTTTAGAAGTCTCACTGCCTCCATCATCCTAAAATTGACTATTTTTCGCTAAACTTTCCTATCTTTATGCCTCCTCAAAAGCTCATCCTGCTGTTCTAAAGAAACTCCATTTTTTGGGCCTAATTCCCTCATTCATCCCTCAATTGACACCCTCATTTATCCATTTTTCCTTCTTCTCTAAAAAAACCTCAAAAATCCCCCCTCATACATCACTCTCTCATAAAAAACCCTTAAAACAATGCAAAAACCCCTTTTACATTGTTTTATCCTAAATTTTTAACCTATTGGACCTTCTCAAAACCTTACAAAAACCTTGTTTTTGTGTTAAAATCCACCCTTTGCAAATAAAAGGCCTTAAGCCCTTTTTCTCTTAAGCCCTATCCCCCTCATTCAAGTGACCCTAACCCCAACCCTCCACTATTCTCCTAAGCCTTTTTTTCTTCTCGACCCCCGGTCCCCTCTACCCCCATGGGACCATTCCCTTCGCTTATTATTAAGCCCCTTCCCTCATACAGACTATGCCTCTTCCCCTTCATTACTTCATCTCTCTTCACCCTTACCCAGGCCATCTCTGTCGTTGATCAACCTTGATCCAACGATCATCCTTTCACCATTCTTCATCCCGCATATAACCCAACCCGCGCTACTCGAAAAACCGCACATGTCACCACACCTAGCCCCACCTTCCACTCAAACCCCTTGCCCCAATCATCTTCTGCCACCTGTACTCCACTCCCCACCCCTCAGACCTACACCCCATCCTAAGGCTCCACCCACACCGTTGATCTCACTCCTTGAGATCCGATGGTTTGAATCGCATATCGCGTGGATTTTTCACCAGCGTTTAATGACCCCAATCCACACGAAATGGGCAGTTTCACCCAGGACATGTGACATTAATTGAGTGGTATTGTGCAGCTCTAGGCCAAAACTGCTTACCACATATAGCCCGTGCAATAAACTGTCATGGTTTTGCAAAACCGCTTTCCACCTCTGCGTGCCAAAAATCAATATTTCGTGCCCCCATTCAAGTTTTGCCTAGATCCGCATACAAAACCTTCCCTCTGTGTTCCCTTCTCCTCTGTAGATCACCCCCAAACCCTCAGAAACCCCAAAAATTGCAGTTTACCCCTCCCACAGGTTTTGAATTAATGTTGTTTGATGTTTGTTGCAGGTTTAATGGCGGTGAAAGCCCAGAGAGGCATTTAAATGATGAACGACCTATGGATGACGATCCGAGAGGCTAATGAAGATAAAATGGGCCAAGGGTCTACACAAAGGACTTAACCCCTGATGTGTCATGATCATCGACAGGTTACAAACCTTTATGCCATCAAGAAACCCTACCTGCACACAAAAAACAACTACAGTCAGAGAAGAAATGAAGAAAATGAAGGACAAAAATTCAAAAAAGGCTAATTATAGATCAAAGATAAAACAGAGGATTAGCCCTTTAAAATAGTTTTTAAAGATGAACAGCCAAATATTTAAAGATAAAGGATAAACAAAAAAATGGTCTCAAAGCAGAAACAGGCAAAAATACAGTAATGTAGATCATTAAAGTTAAAACAATATTAAAGGCCTAATACAGAAGTTTGATGAATAGAACAAAGACAGATTACCCAAAGAGAGCTTCAAATAACTCAACAAAGAATAAATTACTTCTCCAAAGACAAACTTGCCACCTACAACATTGTTTCTTTCCATAAAGGCATCAAGCAGTTATTACACAGTCAGAGATATTTTGAAGCAACTCAATAGTTATTACAAATTTATTACAAAGCCTTAAAAGTCAAATATTTCAACAAAATAATTTAGAAGTTAAGTCAGAAGTTATTATTTTAGAGTAACTCCTTCATATATTTTTGCCTTGGGCCTTGCATGGTCTCAAAGGTAAAAAATAATTAACTCTGTAATAAATAGCATTTAAACACCCTATTTTAGCAGTACCTCCTCATTTTGCATATAAATATTCCCTATGAGCCTCATTTTAAAGGTTGGTTACTTGATGTTTATTGGACTGATTTTTGCTGCTAAGCTAATTGAGGAATGCTAGACTGAACTAAAGAAAGCTCTGAGTTGCATAGAGCTCTTGTACCTAGAGTATTGTAACTGGTTTGATCATCAATAATACAAGAATTTTCACAGGATCCTTGAGCTATATCAATGGTGAAGTTTTCCTAAATTGTTACTATTTCTCCTTATGTTTTCCATTATGTCCATCTTTCTTTGATAAAGAAGCATAAGTTTTAGATTAGGATTTGTTGTTTCAGCACCCTATTTCTGTCTGTATTCTTTATATTCATGTTTTCTTCTGCATAGGTTTGATTAGAAGATTCTTAATTGCCTTCTAGTTATATATAGCTTGTTGTCTTGGAAATGATTGAATAGAGTGAAACCAAGGAAACTATGGTGAACCCATGTTCCTTTGAGTAAGACTTGAGATATTGTTTCTAAGACCTTTCTTTAGAGTACACCAATTAGATTCTAAACTGGTGAGGTTTATGGTATGCCATGCCCTCTGGACTGCCTTGAAATGTTTCTTTTAAGAGTCTTTTAAGAGTTTGTCAAAAGAAGATTAGATTATTTCTGTTTGATATTAGACTACTCTTACTGTTATCTTACATGTTTTCTTTATCTGAAAGTAGTTCTTTAATTACTGGATTGTTGTATTAAAGGTTTGCTTATTAAAGTATGTCTAAAGAGATTTTATGGTTTTCCCTGTCCTTTGACTTGCTCCAAACAGTTACCTTAAAAGGTTTTTCTTATCTAAGTAGAGCAAGAAGATTCTTAACTGACTATAACTTTGATGCCTTCACAACTTCTTATTGTTTCATATCACAACGTAATATAAATAATCCACTTGATATAGTTATCTTGCCCTATGAAAGCCCTTGCAAAGTTGATGAAAAATTAAATCCTTTTATGACTCCATTTACCAATAAATTTATGTCTTCTCACAGTCTATTTTTTCAGCTGAAGCATTCTCTCAATCAGGCACACGATTGATTCTTCAATATATCAATTTATCCAACCAAAACAAGCAAGTCCTTAGAAATTCATAACTAGCCTAAAATCTTAAACAAATAGCACCAAGATATATCAATTAAAAACACCTTAATAGAGAGATCCCTCTCCAAATCCAGGAAGGCTAGGTCCTACGATTCCAAAGCGTTTCTGATGTAGCCCCTGCAGTATTTTTTTTTTCCATTCTTGCAAATCATAGGGAGAAAACATTACCAATATGTACAAAGGTATGCAAACTGGGGTTGATGGGTGCCCTTCGTTCCTCAACAAGCATATTAAACATCTATCACATCTTGGAGATCAAAGTGGCAGTATGTATTTCATAAAATGATTACAATATATTACAAGAATTCTCTCTCCTCACTTTACAAATCACATCTTGAATGGAACTTGGAACCTCCAACTATCAACTAGCCACTAGCTACCTCTAATCTCTAACAACTAACAATTTACAACCAACCACTTACAACATTTTTACCACCCTTTGTATTAAGGGTGCACTCCTTTTTATACAAAAAATGAAGATAACTATAGATCCTCAAATATCTCCTAAATCCACATTTATCTCATGTGGTTACAAACAATCTTCTAAAATATAAGATACAAATACTCTCCAAATTCTCTGATTTTTTTGATAAGGACACATATCAAAACATCCATAATTCTTCTCTTTTCAATATGCTTAAGCTTAATTATCCATAGCTTCTTCAAATATTCTGCAAATCCTCATGAGTTGGAATTTGAAATTCGAATTTGTAGTTAGGAGGTCAAGTAGGACCCTTCTAGAATCTCCAAGTGGGCCTACAATATCACAAAACTTATACCACTTTTATGTATATATGAAAACATGTTATTTTTATAATTTTTAATCACAAATTCACTTAAAATACTTAAAATACATGACTGTGAAAAATATAATGCTAAACCCATATGAACATGAAAATGGTTACTTAATTTCGGGTTATGTAGCTACGGAACGAGGGTGAAATGATGGAAATGTGGGTAGAAGTGGATGAAAATTTGGAGACTCAAGGGTTTGGATTTCCCTATGGAGTCACCAATTTTTTATACAGGAAATCCCTTCTTCAGAAAGAAGTGATCCCTCTAGCCCATATAGTGGGTCTAGTAACAATCATGACAAATAATGCAATCTTTCATAGTTTAAAATTGAAAAAACATGAGAGAGGAGATGTCCTACCTCACTCCTATGCATTCACTTTCTTGATGTTGATGCTGATCCTTGCACTTCTAGGCTCTCTCCTCCCTATTCCTTCTGCGTTCAATTACCTACAAGAAATATCATACAACAAAAAATGAAAGATACATAGCATAGGTATATTTCTAATTAAACAATTGGACAGATCAATTATAATCATACTAAAAAAGTTAATATTAAAATTTTCATGGAAAGAAAAACACACTTTGTATTATTGAATAAAAAAAGGGAAGCTTACAACTGGTACCTTGATGTTGGAGGCCTCCTTTAGAATGGAAATCCAAGTCAAAGTGAAGATCTTCAATCTCTTATCCTTTCTCCATAACTTGACAACATATAGGCGCAATTAGGAAGAAGAATGGCAACCAACAATGACGACCCAAGACCAACCCTTTGGGGAAGGCATGGAACTATTATATAGCATAGCTGGAGAGGTTATGGATCCAAAAATGAGGGTGAAATTCCTTATCTCAAAGAGGAAAATCCTTAGAGATAAGATAAAAGGTTCAAAATGGAAAATTTGACCATATCCTCAACCGACAAGTAAAAGGCTTCCGTTCTCGAGAGTTCTAGAGATCGAAGCTTCTACTCCATTTTTGGAGAACCTTCTTGAAGAGGACTAGTGTGACTTTACTATTGAATTCCTGCGCTGCTAGCACTTTTCACAAGTTAGAGACAGGGTTACAAGCGTGAGGTTGTTTAGGGGAGAATCGTGTTGGGCTTGCAAATTATTTTTTTTAACAAATTTTTGCATAAATGCATCAAGGAATTTCTATTTTAGGTCTTCAGGGATATTTTAAGCATGTTATCCAAGATGAAAAAGTCTTCATAGATTTTTTAGCATTCCAATGCTTGTGGCATAAGAAACACAAAAGACACCACTTAGAATAGGGACTAAGTAATGCGACAAAATACCATGTAACAATCCCCCCTACTTAAATTGGTTCTCATCCTCTGAGAAAATCAGTCAATCATGTGCACTTATCTCATGGCCTTGGTGACCTCCATGACATCCCAAGGCACTGCAGATGGAGTGCCTTCCAGTGAGTAAAATCCTGCATTTTTCTCTTCCTCAATCCACTCCTTCTTCTCTTTTTCTTGGTCCTTTCCTTCATATATGACTAGCAGCAAAGGTGGACTGAGTTTCAGTCCTATCCATTGAATCCTCATTCCCTACATTTCTCTATTGTAGAATGGTGTTTTCTCCAAGGCATTCTTCATCCTTTCAAGCGAGTCGTATTCTCTAAGTTTAAAACTGAGTGGTAAAGGATGCCATCTCCTCTAGAAATCTTGCATAATGTCTTCTCCTAACAACCTAAAGGTATCTTCAAAGTGAAGAATGAATTTCTCCTGGGTTTCAATATACTTGGGTGCCAAAAAAACATCTTTGGAGATAAGCCTATGATTGCTAATGACAACCTTGGGGCTCATTAGCTCAACTTTGATGTATGGAGGTTACTTCTCTTTTTCCATTAATTTTTCACCTTCTCAACCCTTATCCCTTCATGTGCTAACCAAGATGAAAAAACCATCAATTGCATGTTCCCTAGTCTTGAATTGGGATCCCAGTGGTTCATATCTATTAATATGAGATTATGCATGTAAAATTTAACCATCTTTTCCTTATCCATTGTACTAGCTTGTTTGCAAAACTCAAGAAAATGTCTGTAGTTTTTAAAGGGAAGAGAAACATGTTAAGCTAGAGTTCCAATTTGATATTTTAGCCATTTCTCTTCGATAAAGTGAGCATAAGAAGGTTGCCTCCATTTCAGGGCCTCCATATAGATACATTCCATGTTGGCAAGTTGGGTTTCCTTCTCTTGCAACTTCTCTTTCAACCTCATATTATTTTCCTGAAGCTATTCTTTCATCATAGAATCCCTAAGTCTTAAATAAACCAATTGCTTTCCCATCTCATTGAATATTTCCTCCATCTATCCCACATCTTCAACATTTTTTGATTTAGCAATCTTCATCCACCTGTGGTTTCTTCGCCTTTCTATTTCTAGTTCATAAAGAAGTGGAATTGTAAAATTTTAAGGGATGATTCCACCTCCTTCAATAAATTTATAATAGAACTCCATGATAGGTTGTAGAATAGGCCCTTAGATATCTAGGGAGTCCTCAAATTTTTGGTGATGTTCCTACCTCCTATATCTCACTTTTTAATATTCCCAAATTTCCACAAAACAATTGGAATATTAGAGTTCTTAATTTTCATAATTAATTATGTAAAAAAGAGGGTGGAGGAACCCACAAACCACATAGATGAATAAAATCCACTTTTTATATGTGTATGTGGATATTTTAGATCTAGATCTACATCATGGAGTAGTGGAGCAACTTCTTAAATGAAGGAAGAGTGGAGATCATGGATCTTAAATGTAAAATCATGAGGATCTTGGAGGAGGTCAACTAAGATCATAGTGCTGTCAAAGTAAGATCATAAAGCACTTATGATGAGATAGTGGAGGAATTGGTGCATCAAATGCACACATGATGGAGAGAGTGGGAATTAAATGCATACATCATGGAGATCACGGAGAGTCAGTGAAATATTCATGAAGGCTAGAGGCGACATAGGCAACACAGTTATGAGGTGGGCCTAGGATATGGAAGGCTCACAATCTATATAATGAAGATGGAGGCACAATAGAACGCAAACTTTATATTATTATTTTTGATCTGTTTAGATCTAGATTTGTCGTTTGACATTTCTATGCACACTTATGTTGTTTAGCTAAGTATGTAGTGTTATTTAGCACATAGTGTTTCCGAGTGGAAATCCCGCCCTTACCCACGGGGGACTTCGAGCACCTACTCTGGGAAGGTTTCTAGCATTGGTGCCATCTTCAGGAGGTTTTTTCTAGCATTCTAGCTAGGAAACCAGTGGAGAATTCATCCTTTCACCTTGTTCTCCATGTTCAGTCTTTCAAGAGCAACAAATCTATATCCGGAATTCAAGCCATTGTATTTTATCTCCATGCAGTAGCAATCCCCTCAAGGATTGTGTAGTATAGTCCTATAGATCTATTGGAGGAAGGAATTTTTCAACATTTCAGCTCGAAATCCCATGAGGGACCATCTCCTCACTTTTCATTCATTTTTTCCACCATTGTTTAGCTGATTTGACATATTTAACAGCAAGCTAGAGAGCCTTCCTCCTCAACAGTGCAGTTTTTGTCAAGCAGTTGTGTAGTAGCAACTGTATTCATTAGAGAAGGTTGGAGGAGCTAGATCTTGAGCTTTTAGCCCAAGGATCTAGTGAATGGATCAACCCTTCAAGCATAGATCTATTTTTGTGAAATATTGCAGCCATCCTTTTGTCAAATCTTGCTTCAGATCTGCATACCCAACAATCATATGTGCAAGCCCTCAGAGGGTGATTTTCTTATATTGATAGATCTAGAAAATCCTTTCTGGGTTATCTTGGGTATCCATCATAAAGCCTGGATCCACATTTTTAGCATCATCAGAGCTCCAAAACTGCCTAGATCTAAATTTATATTTTTCCGACAGTTGTAGTCCTAGTAGGTGTAGAAGGGACAACACAGTTTTCCTTCCAATAGTCCAGGAGTTATGTAATCCCTCTTGTGGGGTCATTTCAGGGTCATTCTAGGCCATCTCTTTGGCTTGAGTGTCTCATATTTTGAGCATTGTTGTATTTTTTATCCACCTCCAATATAATAAAATGGCTCAGCTTATCTATACATTCTGGTGTTGTATTTAGATTAATTGTTTACTTTTCTTCTATTCAGCTATTTTGTTTTAGTAATACTGCATTCTCCCTTTTGGGATATTACACACTTTTCTTCTCATATAGCTCCTATGGCACACTTTTCCCCTCTTGTGGCACCTTCTATCCCTATAATAGGACACTCTTCCTCTCCTATAACACACTCTGCCCCTCCTATAGCACATTTTATCCCTCTTATAACACACTCTGCCCCTCCTGTAGCACATTATGCCCCTCCTGTATCTTCCCTTTTTCTTCCCGTTCGAGGGTTGCTGGTGTATTGGGCTACTTTAAGGTAGTTGACCTAGTGGTAGGCCTCCTCACATATGATATAGGTTCCTTTGGTTTAGACTTAGGAGAGGTGACCTCTTCAATTTTTCCTTTAATGGGTCCTACTTCCTCTTTCTTGCTTGGCGATTCTTCAATGGTGATGGGGACCCTTCTGGGAGTTTATGGTCTTCCTTGTTTGATTCTAGTGCTTTTTCTGGTATTAAAATATAGGGGGCATTTCCTTTGTCTCTTCCTATTAGGCATAACATGAGTGCTTAATGTGGTTAAGGTGGAAACTACTTCTTGTTCAATATTTCCTGGAGATAAGATTTTTTGATTAGGTGATCCTTCTCTTGCTCTAGGTTCGAGATTTTTATTAAGACTTAATGTTCCTTCCACTTGTTTCTCCTCCCATTTTATTTAAAATTCTTCTTCTCCTTCCTCTACCTCAATTTCCTCTTCTTCATCTATTTTTAGCTCTTCTTCTTTTTCTGTCTTTACTGCCTCCTCTTCCTCTATTTTTGTGTCTTCCTCCTCTTTTGTTTTTCCTTCCCTCCCTCCAATGCTAAAGGCAGATGTCTCCCCAGGAGTAATGGTTTATGTCCCTATGGAATTTCCCTATCCATGTCAATGAATTTAGTCCATAGGATAGGGATTGTCAATTTTCTCAAAGCATCCATTACTATCAATTTGATGAGGCCATGGTGAGCTAGATTTAGATGTTTTCCCTCCCTCACCTTTTGACTCATATATGTCATTAATTGTAGGATAAAGTATGACACACTCAATATTTGAGGAAGAGGAAATTATACCTTGAATCTGAACTCATGAAGTAATATGAAGTGGTAAGCATAAACCACACTCATTCTTCCTTCATGAGATATGTAATTAAGGATATGGTAAGCTGCCTCATCACAAGGATAAGGTAAGATTTGTCTTCGGACCCCATTCTTATCCTCAAAAATTTTATATTTTGAAATGAAGAAATTATTCCTAGCAGTGACACTCATGGTTTTTTCTTCCTTGCTCCACTTGATCCCTAGAGGTAGGGTTGTCATTATGCTAATTATTTCTTAGTTGAGAGAGATAGATAACCCCATTAAAATAGTGTTGGCGTTGTCCTATGTTTGGGACTTCAATGCCATGGAAAATTCAAAGGCAAGGTCATCATCATACCCCTTCAACAACTCAAAGAACTGTAGCCATTGGTGTATTCTAAAATATTTTGCCATAGGAGTGTGTAGGTGGATCCTTTTAGTGTCTGAGGGTTCCCTCCTATTGAATCCTTCCTCCGTCTCTTTTGTTGTATCTCCAAAGTACCAATTAGGTGAGGGAGAGGGTTTTTTTCTTTCATAGATTAAATGTGTTGGAGATGTTGTCATTGATGGCAAAGGAATTGGCAGAGAATTGTTTATAAATCTCGTGTGGTCTCAGTGTCATTGTGAATTTTTTGTTTAAATCTGTGTGGAGAATTGATTGGTTATCGATGTAAATAATCCCGTATGTTCTTAATGAGAATATCGAATTCTATAGCAATTGTGGATCTGTGGTTAATTATCCAATGCTTGTGAGCACTATAAAACATAGCCGCAACGGTTATGTATGGCGGAGCGATGTGTCAGAGTAGATGGATGAAAGGAACACCGAGGAACGAGGTTGTAATGTGAAGAAACACCGTGACTGCGTGAAGAGGAGAACCTCTTCCAATAGAACAGGCGGAACTGTGTAGCGAAAGCTGAGTGGAACCCTGCGTGGAAGAACGAAACCATGACCGAGTGAACAGTGAAGGCGGTTTCTGGGTTGAATCGCACCACATTTTAGTGATAGGCGTTATTTCCTGGTTGGGGAGCGATTCCATAGAAACGTTGACACGTAGCAAAGGTGGACCCACAAAAACCGCTATCAAAAATGCGCCATCGCACGTTAACGTTTGACCAAAGAAGCTGAGCGATATTATTAAACGTCGTTGATCTGGGAAGGGGTCATCGGACAGTTTTCATTTTCTATAGATACGCGAGAGTTACCCAAGGTGTGACGCGCCACCATGCGCTATCATCTGTGCATCATCAAAAACGATATCCGTCGAATCATCTAAAGCCAAGCGATGTGTTCTCCACCGTCGGATGGAAACAATCATTAGCAATGGGCCCCATTTTTTTAAATTATATTGATTGGGACTTATCAAATTAACATTTGCAGGTTTAACCAAGGTTTGGACCATCATTTTTGAATGTTATTCCAAAGTTGGTGGAACAAATAAACCTGGGGTCGACTTATAAAGGTCTATTTAAAAGCGTTATAAAGTTCTGTTATATATTTAATTGCCAAAGGTTGTGAATAATATTTATTTATCAAATTCCACGAATTTGATAAATAAAATTCCAATAAAAAGAAAGAAAACCATCAGCGGTTGGTGGTTTTGACTCATGGTTTTAATAAAGGCAAAAACTATATAAGGAGAAGACAATTATAGTACATGGTGTGCATGCAGAGGGGTTGTTAATGAATAAATCTCTTTAGAGATATCTGCGTGATTGAACTCTGATAGATCTGAATATGTGATGCACCTGTGGATATGATGAAGGGTCAAGATCTCTAGATCTGGAAATGATAAATCTCTAGGAAGATCTGCAAAATAAATGATGAAGACCTTACGCAAGTCTGATGATGAAATTGAAGAAAGTTGGTGGATCTGAGGGTTGAAGCCTTCAGTGTAAAAGTGAAAGTTTTAATTCAGGGGGTTGGAGCTCCCTTCCAGTAGTGACTGGAGAACGAGAGAAGGTTGTAGCCTCCGGCAGGTAGGTGCCTGCATGCTGGTATAAGTCTGCGCCAGTACAAAATTGTAATACATTTTCTTTATAATAAATATTGAAGACATAGAATTCAGCAGCGGTGGTTTTCTCCCGAATTGGGTTTCCACCTTAAATACTGGTGTTCATGTGTGTTGTTTATATGTGATGGTTTATACTGTTATTATTGCACATGCTAACTAATCTCTAAAACATCTGATGAATACACGATGCAATGATTTAAGTAAAGAATTAAATGCATGGTAAGATCTCTGGACATTCACGTGTATACGTAAGCTGGATTCAGTAAAGTAGTGTATGATTTTAAGGAAAAGTAAAAAGGTTTAATTAGCTCTAAATATTGATTCACCCCCCCCTCTCAGTATTTTTCCCAACAATTGGTATCAGATCAGGTCCTTCTGAGAAGCTTAGCCGCTAGAAGGAAGATCAATCAAGATGGAATAGCGTCTATCAGGCCTCCACTCTTCAACGGAAATAATTTAATCTTCTGGAAAACAAGGATGAGATCCTATCTTCAGTCTCTGGGTGCAGAAGTATGGGCTATTTTTGAAACAAGATATCAATATCCAGCCACAGTACCAACAGATCCAACGAAAAGGAAAAATTATGAAACAAATGAAAAAGTGGTCAATGCTCTATTAGGAAGTCTAACTGAATCAAAATTTGTCACAGTCATGCAGCTGATTACTGCAAAGGAAATATGGGACAAAATCATTCTAAGTTATGAAGGTGATGCAAAGGTAAAAAATGCTAAACTCCAAACTCTCAAAATTCAATATGAGAATCTAAAAATGCATAATGAGGAGAGCATTGCCAATTTCTTTTTACGTCTTGATGATATTGTAAATCGTATGAGAAATCTGGGAGAAACAATAACCAAATCTACTTTGGTTGAGAAAGTTTTAAGATCACTAACGACAAAATTTGAGTCAAAAGTTTCTGCTCTTGAATAAAAGCAGGATCTTCAAAATCTTACCGTGGTGCAACTTCATGGCATACTAACTGCATATGAAATGAGAAGAGGAGGACCATCTGAAGTCAAAGAAGTTGTCTTTAGAGCTTCTACAAAAGGGAAAGAAATACAAGAGACAGAAGGATCAGGGTATATCTCAAAAGAAGATGAGGTAAATTTTGCAAAGAAACTCCAACTTGGTACAGGATGGTTCAGAGGTAAGATTCCCTTCAAATGTTTTACTTGTGGAAGAGTTGGTCATTATGCTGCTAAATGTACTCACAAAGAAACACATGAAAAAGGGAAGGAAGTAGCAAGAAGGAATAAGAATCGGTTTAGCACTAGAAAAAGTTACTATACTCATGAAGACAGTGATGGACTATCAGACAGCGAGGAAGAATGTGAACAAGATCTTAGACTTCTCATGGCATTTGAAAAAGAGTCTAGAGAAGAAAAAGATACCTTTATGAATGCTTTAGAGGACAATGATTTTCTTGATGAAATCAATCAACTCAAAATATGCTTAGAAGAAAGTAAAATAACCATTGAAACGCTGAAAAATCAGCGTGAAGAAAAGGAGAAACACAATGAGAAATTAGAATGTGAAATAGTAAGTCTAAGAAAAGAAATGGAGAAAGTGAAGACTTGGAATCTTAGATTTGCTAAAGGATATGAAACCTTAGATGAGATTATCAAATTACAACGTTCACCTCTTATAAAGACAGGTCTTAGATATATCAGAGAATCTTCTCAGGCTTTAGCACCAAATTATCTAAAAGCAGCTACAACTGGTCTACAACATGCTGCCACTCAGCAAGGGAATAAAGAATCTTTACAGGTAAAGCATGACCATCTCAATTCAAAGAACACTAACAGGAATATCTTTCAAAGAAACACCAATCAATAGGTAAATTCAAGTAGAAGATTTCATGATCGCAGAAATTTCTTCTTCAATGGACAATGTTTCTCATGTCACAATTTTGGTCATAAAGCTGTTCAATGTGTTGCATATAAAACCATCATGACAAGAGAAGCAAGAAAGAAAAGGATTGATATTGAAACAAAGAATAATACCTATAACAACTTTTCTCCTCTTCAAAATGAAGTTGAATGTGCTTATTGCAATAACTTTGGCCATGAAGAATCTAAATGCAGGAGCAAAGTTCAGCCAAAAGAACATTTTCCTTCAAGCTCCAATGTATGGAAAAAGAAGGAATTACAGGTTGAAAATTGTGGCATAGCATTATTTGCAGAAGGTGAAGAAAATCAATGGTACATTGATAGTGGATGCTCAAGACACATGACAGGTGACAAAAACAAACTTCTTGCATATAGAGCTCTAGAAAAGGAAAAGAATGATACATTTGGAAATGATACTCCTGCGGTCATTAAAAAAAAATGGTTTCTTTTTCTAAAAGAGAAGGTGAAAGCTAATGATGTCATGTATGTGGATGGATTAAAGCATAACCTGTTAAGTGTAAGTCACATGTGTGATCAAGGAACTGAAGTTGTTTTTAGTTCAAAAGAATGTGTGGTACGTGATCTTGATACAGGTAAAACAATTATAAAAGGAAAAAGAACTCCAAGCAACTTGTATGTATTGAAGAACTGCAAAGAACAATGTTACTTGAGTAAATCTTCAGAAAACTGGCTATGGCATAGAAGGTTGGGGCATCTGAGCTTCTCTCAAATCAACAAATCAAGCAGAATTAAAGTTGTTTGTGATCTTCCCAATATTACTCTACCTGAAAATATCATATGCAAATCTTGCCAATTTGGTAAGCAAACCAGAGTACAATTTAATTCCAAGGAAGGATCATCAAGTAAGCCTCTTGAACTCATTCATACTGACATATGTGGACCTATGAGGAAAAAGTCACCCCGTGGTGAAGAATACTATATCTTATTCATTGATGATTTCTCTAGAATGTGTTGGATTGGGCTGCTTAAACACAAAGATGAAACATTTGAGAAATTTCAGATCTTCAAAGCACTAGTTGAGAATGAATTAGATCTAAAAATCAAGTGTCTCAGATCTGATCGAGGAGGAGAATATACATCAGATGAATTCCTTGAATTTTGTGAACAACATGGCATAAAATGACAGTTTTCTGTAGCTGGCACTCCACAACAAAATGGTGTTGCTGAAAGAATGAATAGAACAGTTCAACAAATGGCTAGAGCCATGCTTGATGATTCCAGAACACCTGACACATTTTGGGGAGAAGCAGCACATACAACAGTAAACATTCTCAACAAGGCACATGTTCATGTAAATAGTGATAAAACTCGATATGAACTTTGGTATGGTAATCCTCCCATTGTAAAGCATTTTAGAATTTTTGGAAGAAAATGCTTTATCAAAAATAATGATGAAAAACTTGGCAAGTTTGAACCCAGACCAGATGAAGGAATACTTCTTGGTTACTCCTCTAGGAGTAGAGCATATAAATGTTACAATAAAAGACTTCGGAAGATTGTTGAATGTATTGATGTTGTTATTGATGAGTCTCCTGCAGCTCCAAAAGAAGAAAAACAAACAACAGATGAAGATGATGATGACATATATCCTTCTACATCAAATAGGAATGATATAGATAGTGAACCCAAGGAAGAACCCGAAGATGATTTATCTGAAAAGGCTCCATCCAGATATGTTCAAAAGAATCATCCAGAATCTTAAATTTTGGGAGAAAAGGGATCAGGTGTACAAACAAGAAGGACTCTTGTGGGATCTTCTAGCAATCTGGCATTTTTGTCCACTGTTGAACCACACAATGTCAGTCAAGCTAGCAAAGATGAATGTTGTATTCAAGCCATGAATGAAGAACTTGATCAAATTGAAAAAAATCACACTTGGGAATTAGTACCAAGACCTCATGACAAAAATGTCATTGGAACTAAATGGATATTCAAAAACAAGTTAAATGAGAATGGGGATGTTATAAGAAATAAATCTAGACTTGTGTGCAAAGGGTATGCTCAACAAGAAGGTATAGACTTTGAAGAAACCTTTGCTCCTGTAGCCAGACTTGAAGCCATAAGAATGTTTCTTGCTTTTTCAAGCTTCCAACAAATCAAAGTTTATCAAATGGATGTTAAATCTGGTTTTCTCAATGGTGATCTAGAAGAAGAAGTTTATATAGAACAACCAGAAGGATTCATTTTGGGAAATGATGAAAAACTTGTTTGTAGACTTAAAAAGGCTCTATATGGTCTCAAGCAAGCTCCAAGGGCATGGTACTATCGTCTTGACAAATATCTTCATCAACAAAGATTTTCAAAAGGGTCTGCTGATAGCAACTTATACACAAAAACTGAAAATGACAAACTATTGATTGTGGTTGTATATGTTGATGATATCATTTTTGGAAGTAATGAAGAGTCTATGAGTCAGAAATTTGCTTCTGATATGCATCAAGAATTTGAAATGTCTTTACTTGGGGAACTAAAATTCTTTCTTGGCTTGCAAGTACAACAAGCAACAGATGGCATATTCTTATCACAAGAAAAATATCTTAAGCAAATCTTGAAGAAGTATGGCATGGAAGATTGCAAACCTGTAAGTACACCAATGATAACCGGGTGTAATCTCAGTTCTAATGATGATTCCCCCATGGTGAATCAACCAGACTACAGATCTATGATAGGAAGTCTACTTTATCTCACTGGGACAAGACCAAACATTATGCATGCAGTTGGGATTGTTGGACAATTCCAAGCTAATCCAAAAGAGTCTCACCTTCAGGCTGTAAAAATAATATTCAAATATCTACAAGGAACTCAAGACTTTGGACTATGGTATCCAAAGAATGTTGATCTTAATCTTCATGCATAAACTGATGCAGATTGGGCTGGAAATTTTGATGATCGGAAAAGCACTAGTGGTGGTGCATTCTATATGGGGCCCCGATTAGTATCTTGGTTTAGCAAGAAGAAAAGCTATATTGCCTTATCTACAGCAGAAGCAGAATATGTGGTTGTCGCATCATGTTGCACTCAACTTCTCTGGATGATGTAAAACTTACAAGACTTTCAAATCAAATGTTCACCTCCTATTTCCATTATGTGTGATAACACAAGTGCCATCAGTATCTCAAAGAATTCTGTTATGCATTCCAAGACCAAGCACATTCCCATCAAGTATCACTTCTTACGTGAACTAGTGCTTGAACAAAAGGTGAAGTTGGAATATGTGCCCTCCAAAGAACAAGTTGCTGATATATTTACCAAACCTTTACCCAGGGAAGCGTTCGAATATCTCAGACAGAAGCTGGGAGTAGTCTCTGCCATGCAGAAGATCAGATCTACTTAAATACAGAAGATTAATTGGACACATGGTTTTCCTGAAGGACAAAAAACCGCGTATGGGTAGTTGCTAACAAATTTTTGCTGGGTCAGCATTCTTCACCACAACTGCGGTGCTGTTGGGTATCTCTAGATGCACAGGTTAAGGGGGAGCATTGGTCTTGAGGAAAGAATGCATTGTTGGCATTCTAATTATGTTAGAACATGCAGCATGATCTCAGGGGGAGCATGGTATTATCGGTACGTAGGATCTTGGTATTATTAGCCACACAATAAGTATGGCACCAGACCTCAAAAGGAACTTGATTTATTAAATTAGATTCAAGGTACTGTGGACCACACAACTTTTAACATGAAATCCGATTAGATCTGATCAAAACTTTGCCATTGATGTCAAAGGGGGAGGAAAAGCAAATAAAGGGGCTTCTATAAGACAAACAGTGGAAGAGTATTGCCATCAATGCCAAAGGGGGAGATTGTTGGAGATGTTGTCATTGATGGCAAAGGAATTGGTAGAGAATTGTTTATAAATCCCGTGTGATCTCAGTGTCATTGTGCATTTTTTTTTTAAATCTGTGTGGAGAATTGATTGGTTATCGATGTAAAGAATCCCGTATGTTCTTGATGAGAATATCAAATTCTATAGCAATTGTGGATCTGTGGTTAATTATCCAATGCTTGTGAGCACTATAAAACATAGCCACAACGGTTATGTATGGCGGAGTGATGTGTCGAAGTAGATGGATGAAAGGAACGCCGAGGAATGAGGCTGTAATGTGAAGAAACACCGTGACTACGCGAAGAGGAGAACCTCTTCCAATAGAACAGGCAGAACTGTGTAGCGGAAGCTGAGTGGAACCCTGCGTGGAAGAAAGGAACCATGACCGAGTGAACAATGAAGGCGGTTTTCGGGTTTCATTGCACCACCTTTCAGTGGTAGGCAGTATTTCCTAGTTGGGGAGCGATTCCATAGAAATGTTGACACGTAGCAAAGGTGGACCCACAAAAACCGTTATAAAAAATGCACCATCGCACATTAACGTTCGACCAAAGAAGCTGAGCGATATTATTGAACCTCGTTGATCTGGGAAGGGGTCATCAAACGATGTTCATTTGCTATAGATACCCGAGAGTTACCCAAGCTACGACGCACCATCGCGCGCTATCATCCGTGCATCATCAACAAATTATATCCATCAGATCATCTAAAGCCGAGCGATGTCTTCTCCGTCGTTGAATGGAAACGATCATTAGCAATGGGCCCCAGTTTTTTAAATTTTATTGATTGGGACTTATCAAATTAACGTTTGCAGGTTTAACCAAGGTTTGGACCATCATTTTTTAATGTTATTCCAAATTTGGTGGAACAAATAAACCTGGGGTCGACTTATAAAGGTCTATTTAAAAGCGCTATAAAGTTCTGTTATATATTTAATTGCCAAAGGTTGTGAATAATATTTATTTATCAAATTCCACGAATTTGATAAATAAAATTCCGATAAAAAGAAAGAAAACCATCAGCGGTTGGTGGTTTTGACTCATGGTTTTAATAAAGGCAAAAACTATATAAGGATAAGACAATTATAGTACAAGGTGTGCATGTAGAGGGGTTGTTAATGAATAAATCTCTTTAGAGATATCTGCGTGATTGAACTCTGATAGATCTGAATCTGTGATGCACCTGTGGATATGATGAAGGGTCAAGATCTCTAGATCTGGAAATGATAAATCTCTAGGAAGATCTGAAAAATAAATGATGAAGACCTTATGCAAGTCTGATGATTAAATTGAAGAAAGTTGGTGGATCTAAGGGTTGAAGCCTTCAGTATAAAAGTGAAAGTTTTCTGTCAGTAAAAGCTGATGTTAATTCATGGGTTTGGAGCTCCCTTCCAGTAGTGACTGGAGAACGAGAGAAGGTTGTAGCCTCCGGCAAGTAGGTGCCTGCGTGCTGGTATAAGTCTGTGCCAGTACAAAATTGTAATACATTTTCTTTACAATAAATATTGAAGACAGAGACTTCAGCAGCAGTGGTTTTCTCCCGAATTGGGTTTCCACCTTAAATACTAGTGTTCATGTGTGTTGTTTATATGTGATGGTTTATACTGTTATTATTGCACATGCTAACTGCTCTCTAAAACATCTGATGAATACACGATGCAATGATCTAAGTAAAGAATTAAATTCATGGTAAGATCTCTGGACATTCACGTGTATACGTAAGTTGGATTCAGTAAAATAGTGTATGATTTTAAGGAAAAGTAAAAAGGTTTAATTAGCTCTAAATACTGACTCACACCCCCCTCTCATTATTTTTCAAAACAAATGGTGAGACAATGTCTAATTTTTGGTATCAGTGAGTGCAAATGATGCTTAGAATCCCTTCTTAGCAAAATCTCTTCTTCTCCAACCACTATAATGCTCAAATAGACCTCCTACTTGCACAATTAAATTCCACATGCTATAGAATATGAGTATAATTTTTATGTAATTTGGATGTACGGACTAGGGAGATGGTGAAAATTACTTCTAGTTATGTATTCCTTGACGTATATGGTAATTTGGAGGCCAATTTTAACCACTCTGGCCCCTTTTTACCTTCTCATTCTTCCTGTAATAGTATCTCGACCCTCGTGTAGAAATTACAAGCCTGCTTGTAGCTCCCTCCTGTTGAAATTCTAGTACATGGTTTGAAACTCCTCGATGGCACCAGAAATTTTCCTCTCTCTAAATATTCTAAATGAGAAAATGTGCAAAATAATTTGAGGTTGAGTAATAATATCCCATTTTTTAGTGTTTTCTTGGAATGTTATGGTGACATGGAAATCACACAGGGTTTCCTATTTTGGACTGTTGTTCCCACTTGGAGTAATTATTCCTCCTTCCCTCGTAATCACCACCCATTATTTGTGATCCTAATCCTTCAATGTGGCATCTATACATTGCATGAGTGGAAAATATAACTTTAGTTCACTAGAAGAGGGTGGCCAAGTTAACTGGCCACCTTCATCTTATTAAAAAATTCCTCTCGATGTTCACACATTTTAGCTATTTAAACATAGGGAGGAGGTAAGGATTTTCCATACCTAAGCCTACCTGAGGATCAAATTACTGCAGAGGTTGGAATGATGGATATGGACCATATCATCGACACCAAGGGAGTCGACTCTATGACCTATCTCCTATGCATATCTTCATTTTTTTGTTATGATGTTTTGAATATGGGTTCCTGTTGTGTGTGCACAAGTACCTCTTCTGAATCCAAGTTGTTGCTACCGATGGAAAAACCTCCCTGAGAGTGATATCACTTATTCATATTTTCAAGAAAGGTTTCATTATCCCTTATGATGAAAGAAAAAAAAACAATATCAGTGATCTCTACGGTGATTGCATAGGATGCTACATGAGGAGGTTTCTTCCTGTAGCAGTCCTTTTATTTTGCTTTGGATTCTCCTATCTGCATGAGGGTGATGAAGGATATGATGAAAATATTTGAGGACAGTTTTAGGGTCATGAAGGAGTAATGTATACACTTGTAGAATTAAAAATGATTGATTTTTTATTTTTTTTTACAGTAGGACAAAGTGGAGAATTTGAGAAATTTTTTGATGAAATAGAGTGGATGGGTGATGGATGTGTTGGCCCTCATTTTTTATCTCTTTTTGTTTATGAAATACATATTATTTAGCCATAATATATTATATTCACCATCATATCCACCTTATTTTGACCAAACGATGCATATACATGTATTTAAATTATGTTTTTCAATTATTAGATGTTTTTATAAATATTGAAATTTAAGTGCATTTTTGGAAAGCATTAGAAATTCCCATAATGGCATTATGGTTTGCATATGTGCATGACACTTGGGCTCAAGGTAGATATATTTCTAGAAGGATTGGGAACTGAGAATAAGTGTACACCTATTGTTACATTCAAATTGAGCTTTAATAGGCCCGGTCAAAGGTGGTCAAACATGACCTGTATTTATGTAGGATCCCTAGAAACTAGGTCAAAACTCTTATTTTGTGGGGTTTTCTAGATTTTGATGGATCTGATGGATGACTTCGACTAGATTTGATAAGATAAGGTTAATTATGACTATAGGAGCTATTTTAGATGAGTTTGTTAGAAACTTTATCTATTTAAGCCTCAAACTTTAAAGGCATTGATATGTAGAACTTGTATGACTTAACATTATTATTTCTGAGACTTGGAGACATAATTGAAGATCTGTTCTATCATGTTTGATGTTGTTATATGATGGTTGATTGATTGTAGTTTTAAGTAGCTGAAAACACCTTTAGTGTGCGAGGCAAGAGTGGAGGGCCCCCACACCGAGCTAAGTTCACTTCTTAGTTTATTTGTAGTTGCAATTTCTGAATTAGCTTGCTTATGTTTAATTTGTTTATGATGATTATTTCTGAGTATTGATGAATCTAATGATCATTTTTAATTTGCATATGAAAGGACAAACAAATGTTTAAGTTAAACATTCTTTCTGTCTAATCAAGATATTCAATTAGAATTCATCTTTACATGCTTTTACATGATTGCTGATGGATCTTGATCTTGTTTCTATTCTCCATATGAAGAGTCAACCCAGTATTTAAGTTAAATACTTCTTCTAGATGATCAAGGGACTAGAAACTAGAATTCATCTTTCCTGCTTTTTCTAAATTCTTGTTTTTAACAATAGGATTACTGATAAATGAATATATGATGAAGGAAAATCAAGACCTCTTCAGTGAAGAGCCTCTTCAATTATTGCTTCATGTATCTTAATCTATTGTTAAATTTAGTAGTTTTTTATTTCTAATTCATGAGGTAATATGCATTTTCCTAAACAATTGAATTTAGAATTTGTTTAATTTAGATTTATCTTTGTAATATGCATTTCCCTAAACATTAATAAACCATCTTCTAAATTGATCTTAATTGAAACCCATATACTTTGGGGATGCTTCTAAGTTCCACTAGCTTGGATTGATAATAAATACTTGCATTAATTTACAACAGTAAATTGACCCAACATTTTGGCACCGTTGCCAGGGAAGCATATTAAAAACGGTCAAATAGGAAGACAAAAAAAAAAAAAATTGTATATATATATATATATATATATATATATATAATCACCAAAAACAACAAAAACATATTTTTTCTTTCAAGAAATGTTTTCTTATGCCTATAAATAGAGATCAGAATGGTATATTTGTGAAATAGAACCCCCCAACAACTCATTCATCCCCAAGACTAACAACACCAGTTGTTGGAAGACCTACTATAGAAGAATTAGAGGAAAAATAGAGATCATGACAGAGATTAACTTTAGTTGAAATACAAATCTTGTTAGCTTTAGAGGTAAAAATAAAACAATCACCTAAAGAACCTCCTTCCGTATGGAAACAAAGAGATACAAGAAAATCAATTGTTGAACAACTAGAGCAACCTGTCCTTATGGAAATCAAAGTAGTTGAAGAAATAGAAAATAAACCTCATATCAAAACACTACAAATCTATGAACAAGAAATGGACGAACAAGGAGAAGGATCAACTAGACTAAACATGACTCCTGAACAAATACTAGAATATGAAAGACAACAAAGGGAATGACGAAGACAATGAGAAGAAGAAAGAAGAATTGAGGCAGAAATAAAGGCAGAGGAAGACAGAAGAGCAGAATCACTTAGAAGAATATAGGAAGAAGCAAGAAGAGAAAATAAAAATAGAAGAACACAAGAAAATGAGCAAGAAGTTAAGAATGATCAGGAAACTACTTTTGGCTTTCGTATTTTAGATGCAAGAGAAATACTAGGAGAAGAAATAAAACGAAAAACATTCCACCTTCCATATTGCCTAATTTCTATGGAACATCAACAGAAGATCCTAATGCATTCATGTTCAAGTTTGATATCTTGTGTAGAACTTATGGATATACTGATGACACACACAAGCTTCAATTTTTTCCTGCTACTCTAAAAGCAGCATCCTTGAAATGGTTCATGGGATTAGGAGAACATACAATTGCTTCTTGGGAGGATATGAAGAAATTTTTTCTTAAAAAGTATCAAGCTTACTGCAAGGCTAGAGACTCGAAAGAAGAAATTTTTTGACACAACAAGAAGACGAAAGTTTGGAAGAATATTTGGAAAGATTCCTTTACAATTTATAGAAATCCAAACATCATTCTCTTATTTTTGATACCATTCGCATTATTTTTCTTAAGGGTATTAGATATGAGTATTTAGAAATTATTAATTTATTGGTAAAAGGAGATATCTCCAATTTACCATTTGAAGAAATTGATGAACTATGTCATAAATACTGTAAGGGAAGATCAAAGAGTGGAAAGAGAGATATTTCATCAAAAGCTTCCAAATCTGCAGCAAGTGTAGTAACAAGAGCAGAGATAGGAAGCCTGCTAGAAAATTTCAAAACATATCTCTTAAGCACTTTGGGAACACAAGTATATGTCTTGAAAGCTAAGAAAAAAGAAAGAAGAGCAAGATGAAATCTTATCAATTTTATGTCCAAAGTGTAGGAAAAAGCATCCACTTAGGGAATGTCCTTTGCAAGGTCTACAAGTGTGTGGACTATTCATAGAAAATCATGCAACATAAAAATGTCCCAAATTAAAAGAATTGCAAGGAGAAGAAGTGAAAGGAGTAGATTCTCTCTACTATGTGGCACCAAGGAGACCTTGGAAACCAAGGATGCCTCAACAATTCCCTCAACAAAACCCCTAAAATTTTCAATATACTCAAAATACATGGAATACACCAATGCCATGGCAGGCTTGGCCACCACAACAATATCAAAACCAACCTGCACAAGGTTGGAGGGAATATGATTATGGAAACTAACCACCACAACATATGTATCCCTGGCAGTATCAATATCAACAACCAAACCCTCTACAACCATTTACTCAATATCAACAATTCCAGCAACATCAACTAATGCCATATCCACCTCAAAACCAATCAATGCTAACTCAATGGCAACAAATTCAACTTCCCACTAACCAACCACCTCCTGGATCAACACAATTTCCAGCTCAGCCAGTAGCTAATCCAAGTAACAAGGTGGATAGACCAGCATATCATGTGGAATAGGCAACATATTATCCTACTTATTCAATTATTCCCATACAGGATGTCCACCTAAGGTCTGGGAAGGTGTTACAAAAAGGTTCTCCTCTGATAATTGAAGAAGAAATTGAACAAGGAGAACAAGTTCAACAATCTCAAGCAGAAAAGCAAATTCAGAAAGGTAAATATATTATGACACAGACTCCACCATATCCAGAGAGATTGATACAATAGAATATTGCAATATCTCTACCCGAATTTAATATTCTGGATGAATTGAAAAACACATATGTTAAAATTCCTTTGTTGCAGGAAATTAAATAGATTTCGATATATGCAAAAACAATAAAGGAATTGTGCATTAAGAAATCTGGTAGAAGAAAGAGGGATCCACCTACAATCCAGGTAATTGGAAGTCTATCAAGTCTCATGCCTACAAACATAGCCATGGAAAAGTATATTGATCTAGGAATTCCTATGGTTACCATTTCGATTAACAAATTTTCAGTGCCAAATAATTTAATAGACTTGCGAGTAGCTATCAATGTTATGACTACAGAGACTATGAAACATTTAAATCTGAACAACATTAGTCCTACTACTACAGTTTTAGAACTTTTTGATAGATCTAAAGTTGTACCAAAAGGTATATTGGAAGATATCATTGTCTCACTGGATTCATGGGAGTATCCTGTATACTTCTTGATTTTGCAGCCAAAAACAAATTTGGGAGGGCATCTCTTAATTTTATGCATACAATGGTTAGCCACTGCAGATGCTTACATTGGATGCAGGTAAGGAAGTATGATTATTGCACATGGATATGAAAGAAAACATGTTATGTTATATCCTCCTGCTCAATATCATTCTTTATTATCATGGCTTGATGGAGAAGAACCACAAGAGCTTCAATATTTTATTAGTATTAATCAAGTTTATAATTTTAGAGAGGAGGAAGAAAATGAGGACTTATTAGATCTATTCATCTCATAACCAAATATTTCAGAGCAACTTAGAGTAACTCAATATGAAGCTACTAGTTATCTTTTAAATGAATGTTTTCAAGAAAATTGCACTACACAGTCATTGAAAAATATATTTGAAAGCATTTGTCTTGTAAATTCAATTACCAATTCAAATAGAAAAATCATTGAAGTTAGTCCTGAGAGACATTTGAATATTGGTAATAACTTACAAGCATCACAAGAGGAAAAGCTAATAACATTTTTGCAAAAATATTCAAAAGCTTTTTCCTGGGATTACAAATACATGCCGGGAATTCATCCAAAAACATGCATCCATCACATTTACATTGATTATCAAATAAAACTTGTAAGGCAACCACAAAGACGGATGAACCCCATGATGAAGGAAATAGTGAAAGAAGAATTACAGAAACTATTACAAGTCGGATTTATCTATCTTATTTTAGATAGTCAATGGGTTTCACCCTTAGTTGTAGTACCTAAGAAAAATGGGAAATGGATAATTTGTGTGGATTACAGAGAACTCAATAAAGCTACATTAAAAGATCATTTTCCTTTACCATTTATTGATCAAGTGTTAGATTCATTAGCTAGAAAGAAATTCTTTTCATTTCTTGATGGATTTAGCAGATATAATTAGATAAAGATAGAATTGGAAGATCAAGATAAGACAACATTAACATGCCCACGGGGAACATATGCATACAATGTATTACCCTTTGGTTTATTTAATGCACCTGCTACTTTCCAGAGATCATTTCTAGTAATCTTTGTTGATTTGATTCATGACTGTGTGGAAGTTTACATGGATGATTTCACTATGTATGGTACAACATATGATGATTGTTTACAAAATCTTGAAAAAGTGTTAAAAATATGCATAGAGACAATTCTATCACTTAGTAATGAAAAATGTTTTATGATGTTAACTGAGGGGATAGTGTTGGGACATCATATTTCTCCTTCAGGAATTAAGGTGGACCCGATAAAAATTTAGGTCATTGTGAATTTAACACCACCCACAACACAAAAAAGAAGTTAGAAGTTTATTGGGTTATGCAGGTTACTATAGGAGATTTATTGAAAATTTTAGTAAAATAGCCTTTCCATTATTCAAGTTACTTGCGAAAGATGTGGAATTCCAATGGACGAATAATTGTCAAAATGCATTTGAAAAATAAAAATAAAAATTGTCAATTGCACCAATTCTTTGAGGAACTAATTGGTCTTTTCCATTTCACATTTCAACTGATGCATCTAATATAGCTATTGGAGCATCACTTGGAAAAAAAGAGAATCAGTTTAATTATGCCATATATTTCATAAGAAAAAACTTAACACCGACAGAATTGAACTACACTGTTACAGAGACAGAAATGTTAGCTGTAGTACATGCAGTTAATAAATTTCGACATTATATAACATGTTATCAAGTTTATATCCACATAGATCATTTGAGCATAAAATATTTAATGAAAAAATCAATCACAAATGGCAGAATAACTATATGGATGTTATTAATGCAAGAATTTAATATTATTGTACAAGTTCGACCGAGAAAAGATAATCAAGTTACAAACTTTCTATCAAGACTACATTCACCTGGTGATCCAAATCCAGTATCAGATAATTTTCCAGATGAACATTTTTTTGCTATAAATGTCAAAAATCCATGGTTTTCAGATATAGCTAACTCTTTATCATCTGGCATCCTACCATCTCATTACACAAACAAGCATAAAAGAATAATAATTAGAGAAAGTTTTAGATATAGTTGGGTCAATGGAGATCTATTTTATACTGGTGCTAATCTAATGATTAGAAACTGTGTTAGAGAAGATGAGATTATTGAAATTTTGAAAATATGTCATGATGAACCATGTGGTGGTAATTTTTTAGATAAGAGTACATCATAAAAAGTGTTGAAACTTGTCTACTACTGGCCATCCATCTTCAAAGACTCCAGGACCTATGTGAAAAGATGTGACAGTTGCTAAAGAATTGGTAGACCAGTGGCATTAGATGAAATGTCATTAAAACCAAAAGTACTGATTGAACCATTTGAACGGTGGGCTTTAGATTTCGTGGGACCAATCAACCCTCCATCCAATGGAAATAAATACATCTTGGTATGTACAAATTATGTAACTAAGTGGGTGGAGGCAAAGACAGTAGCATGGGCAGCATAAGATAATGTTGTTTCTTTTCTGTTTGAAGATATATTTGTAAGGTATGGAATTCCGAAACAGATAATAACTAACCAAGGCACACAATTCACATCAAAACTTGTTCGAGATCTTACATATAAATACAAGATAAAAAATAGAAAATCAACTACGTATCATCCTCAAGCAAATAGACAAGTGGAATCAACAAACAAATTCCTAGAGAACATCATGAAAAAGAATGTACAAATGAACAAAAAGGATTGGTCAGAGAAATTGAAATATGCACTATGGGAATATAGGATAACTTGGAAAAACACAACTGGGTTCAGTCCATATCAGTTAGTGTATGGAAAAGAAGTCATATTACCCATATAATTTCAAATACATACATACAAGCTAGCAACAGAATTGGGGATGGAATTGTCTGAGGCACAACAACAAAGAATTATGTAACTAAACCAACTGGATGAGATACAACAGCAAGCAGTAGAACACACATCTCTTATCCAAGAACAAAGGATCAAATGGCATGATCGATTCATAAATAATAAAGTGTTTCAGAAAGGAGATTGGGCACTCTTATTTGACTCCAAGTTTAAATATTTCAAAGCAAAATTCATGACTCATTGGCCTGGGCCATATGAGATTGAAGAAATATTTAACAATGGAGCTTTCAAGATAAAAAAAATAGATGAAGCATCTATTTCGTTTGTTGTTAATGGACATAGGCTTAAAATTTACAATAAGCCTATAAATAAAGAGGATTTTCTGAGAAAAAATTCCATGGATTTAGATCTAGAACTAATGGGGAAACATAGCAATCGCCATTATTCCGGATGAAGAAGAATAGTAATATATATATATATATATATATATATATATATATCGGAAAACCAACTTGTTTGGCCAATATGAATTCTCTTTTTGTTTTCATTTTATTGTACTAAAATAATTTTGCAGATATACCCTCCAACACATCGCAGACTTGAGGACAAGTCAAATCATCATCTTGGGGGAAGGTGTGTAATAATAAAAAAAAAACTATGAAAATATTTTTAGTAGTTGAATTGAAGATGGAATATGAACTAAAATTACAAAGGAACCTGGTACATCATTCAACATATACAAAATGGACCTGAATTATTATTGAGAAAATTATCCAGAAAGGGACCTATATCATTACGACAGAAGAAATTTTCAAACATTATTGCAAATTACGCTAGAAGTGACCTGAAAATTTAAAATGTTAGAAGGGACCTGAGCTACATCAAATGAAGATCATATCAGAAGGGACCTGAAATTTAAAAGTTTAATCTTCAGAAGGGACATGAAAAACATTATTCTAAATCAAATCAGATGCAAAGAAGAAATAAAGTCTCTACATTGTCTACAAGAGTCGTTGTAACAATAAACACAATGTCGACCATCATGAATGTCAAATGTTTTGAGGGAATACAAGTACAGTAAGTAAACATCGCTCTTAAAATTTCAATTTTTTGTGAAAATATTCTAGAATTTTAAGGCTAATTTAGTATTGGTTATGCATTTTTATCACCTACATTTTTATCATCTACATCTTTATCACCTACATTGTCATCACTTAAATTTCATCATCTATGATTTTTAGCTTTATTGTATCCATATTCATATCCATACCACTATCCTAATTACTCAATAAAACATTCCATAATCTATCCATACCATACCCTACCATATTTTTCTAAACAAAAGAATCATAAATAAAAGGTTAAAATTAAACCCTTGGAGGACCTACAATAAACAAACAAAGAGATTAGTATCATTATAAATATTTAATTTTAAAAATATGACCATTTAATTGGTCAATTTTTAAACATTAAATAAAAGAGAAAACCTAAAGTTCAAAACCATATGATAGCGCAACTATTTCAAACAACAAAACAAAATGCAAAGAGCGTAAACATAAATGGTGATAAGTTAAGGTAATGGAGCAAGTGCGCAATCATAATACAAACAGTGAATACAAACTAACCTAAAGTATGATGCTATGACAAACAAATGCATGACAATGATGTATGCTATGGATGAAACTATGATGAGACCTTAATACATGCAACAGTGGAGGAACGAAGAAATGATAGCATACGGTGATGTGAATACAAGCAATATGATGTCGCATATGCCAAACATGAAAGGGGTTGCATAATAAGTAAAGCAAAACATGAAAGGGGCTGTGTAATAAGTAAAGCAAAGGACAAAATGTACACCAAAGTTAGCATGACAGTTAAGGGCAAGCCACACATGAACCGGTCAAGCGGTGGTTGATGAACGGTCAAAATAATTTCAAATGGCATATCACAACACTGTGTAAAACTTATGAGAACATTTTCGCCATTTCTAAGACCTAAAACAACTGATATACGTTGCATTTTTCACCATCATTGCCTTTCGAAGGCTCAGTGAGAGAAGGAGGGCATGCAATCAAATCACACATCCATTTTTGCAACTTTGTGAGAAACAAATAAACGCAAAAGCTGAGAGGAGACAATGAAGAAAACTATGAGGAGAATAGAAGAGATATAACGCAGTGAAGAAGGTAGGAAATATATTAGTGAAGAGAAACAAAGTGATAAGGGAATTGACCGAAGTTTCAAGCCAATAAATCTGGAAAATTTATCAAGCAACCACGCTATCAGTAGGCAAAATATCGTGAAGTTTAAGGTAAGAAGTAGACTCAGATTTGGTTGTTCAAAATAACGATGGTTGCATGAATAAAATGGGGTTGTCAAAATGAATTGAGAGTTATAAAAGGAATTTTCTATTTTGATCTTTAAAGCTTTTCATTGCGTTATATTTTTTTTTTACACCACTCATAAACGCTTTGACACGATTCATAAATACTCTACCATCAGTCAAGAACCTAAATCTTCTGTTGATTAAGTGAGTAAATGGTAAAATATTGAGTGATGATTTTGATCAGATTGGCACTCATTGAAACAACAGAGACCTTAGCTAAACTATAAGGAAGATCATGAGAATCACAACAGAAGATCACGAGGATTATTGTAAAGACAGGTAAACTTGAACACATCCTCATACACAGTCTTCTATTTCAAAATAAATGAAAACAGAGAATGGAGAATTCTGGTTTGAATTTCACAAATGAATTCGTTTTAATTGAGTTTGTAATAGATTAATTTTATTTGCACACTCTGTAGAAGGATTCAAATCAGGATTTTTGGAGGAATATTTGTTTAGAAGACACAGTCAAACATGTTTTTGTATTTTTACATAGCAGAGGACAACGTCTGGTGAATGTTTGAAGGAAAATAGTGAACTCATTATGAGATTTTTGATGAAATGGTTGAGCTATTCTCTTGCATAAACAGTGAGTTTAAATTAGATACATCATGCTATGTTTTTGGAAAAGAATTTTGTATGAAATCGAAGGGTGACAAGACACTGTTGTATAAAAAAAAAATCATTTTTTGACACATTCAATTTTTTTTTTTTACAAAATAGAGGCAAAGGGTTGTTTTTAAAAAAGACAGAGAATCAAATGGAGAGTAGGAATATAGAAACATGAATTTTTTTTATGTTTTCTTAAAACCTCTCTATCAAATCTTGTGTTTATTTGAAGCAGTAAGCCCACTTTTTTCAAAGGGAAAACATAGGATTGATTGGCAAGAGCAGTAAACAAGAGGTAAGCCTTACTACTGTGATAACATCCAGTACTTGAATTTTTGTTTACAAAGATGAAGTTAATGATAGTAGATGGGTACATCAAATGGTTTTCAGACAATATGACTTCAAGAGAAGGACCCAAATATTTTCAAATTGAACATTGGAGTAGAGAAACAATTGAGAAACTCTATCAGTCAGGCTTAATAGGCTTTCTTCAAAAATTCAAAGGGCACAATGAGGATATCGAAAGAGAATTTATAAACAATTACAAATAGGATGAAACCATGGTGGTTAGTTTACATATTCTTTTGACTCCAGAATATATTTCCAAAGCTTTAGAGTTTCCATCATCATGAGAACTATACCATAAGGGATTTCATTTCAAAGATAAGGGTTGGGCATTCTTCTTGGATAAAAACAAGTTCTTTTGATAGTTCAAAGGGGATTCCAAGAGAGTGGTTCAATGAACCTTGGACAGAGCTAGTTTTGATAATTCAAAAGTTTTTCACCTGTGATAACATACACAGTGTAGTACACCTATATCATGTTAGGTTACTACATCATATTAAAGGAGATATCAGGATCAATTTGCCCTACTTCTTTTATAAAAAATTGATGAAGATGATTGAGAGTGTAAAATCTGAGACAAAGCCCAAAGAAGCCCAAATTATTCACCAGGGACTCATAAAAATCCTTGTGGATTACAACTGAAATTTAAGGGAATGGTTTGGGAAAATTTTATGATTGAAAATAAGTTTGTAGAACAAGTCACTGAAAACAAACTTAAGCCAATACGGGAAAAAAGAAATATTGTGCATTCACCTCTTTATCCTAAAACTAGGTCAAAGAAACTTCAGGAGACAGATATGGTAGAGAGGGAAACATCATTTATAACCATTTCTAGAAGACAGAAAAAGAGGAATTCAGTAGAACCAAAAGTGCAAGTCATAGAGACATCTCCTTTAACTAAACAAGAAAATGAAATCCTTGAGAGGTTGCAACAATAAGTGTATGAAAATCCTGTAGATAGAGATTTCTATTTTGAAAATAATGAGGTGGAAGCTACTTCAGTTTCTAAAAATACCAAGGAGGAAGATCAAAACCTTAGCAGAGTCAGAGAATTAACTAATAACTTGGAGGTAAGCAAAATCATGGAGAGGAACCTGAAAGAAGAAAATGAAATTTATAAGACAAATAATGAGAATTGGTTAAATAAAATGAGAATATAAGTGGGGAAATGGGAAAGTTGAAAATAAAAAACAATCTTATCTATACACAAGCATTCAGGTGGCTTCAGGAGAAAAATACATAAAAGGCCAAATATGAGAAACAAAAGGTTAGGACCTCCATCTACAATGAATAAAAATGCAAAGATATGGATTCTCTTTTATATGCAGCACAACAGGAATGGGATCAACATCAAAGCTCAGAAGGTCAAAGAGGAAAAAGCAAGCATGAGGACATGCTTGATCATCAGTTTTGGGGAGATGTTGGCCCTCGTTTTTTTATCTCTATTTGTTTATGAAATACAACTTATTTAGCCATAATATCCATCTATTCACCATCATATCCACCTTATTTTGACCAAAAGATGCATATACAGGTATTTAAATTATTTTTCAATTATTAGATGTTTTTGTAAAAATTTAAATTTAAGTGCATTTTTGGACAGCATCAGAAATTCCCGTAATGGCATTATGGTTTGCATATGTGCTAGACACTTGGGCTCGAGTTGGATATATTTCTAGAAGGCTTGGGAACTAAAAATAAGTGTACAATTGATGGTATAGTCAAACTGAGCTTTAATAGGCCCAACCAAAGGCAATCAAACAAGACCTGTCTTTATGGAGGATCCCTAGAAACTAAGCCAAAACTCTTATTTTGTGGGATTTTATAGATTTTGATGGATATGATGGATGAATTTGACTTGATTTGATAAGATAAGGATAGTTATGTCTATAGGAGCTATTTTATATGAGTTTTTTAGATACTTGATCTATTTAAGCCTCAAACTTTGAAGGCATTGAAATGTAGAACTTGTATGACTTAGCATTATTATTTATGAGACTTGGAGACATAATTGAAGATCTATTCTATCATATTTGTTTTTGTTATATGCTGGTTGATTTATTTAAGTTTTAAGTAGTTGAAAAAACCTTTAGTGTGTGAGGCAAGGGTTGAGGGCCCCCACACCGATCTAAGTGCACTTCTTAGTTTATTTATAGTTGCAATTTCTGAATTAGTGTGCTTATGCTTAATTTTTTTATGCTGATTATTTTTTAGTATTGATGAATCTAATGATCATTCTTAATTTGCATATGAAAGGAAAAACAAATGTTTAAGTTAAACATTCTTTCTATCTAATCAAGATCTTCAGTTAGAATTCATATTTATATGATTTTACATGATTGATGATGGATCTTAATCTTGTTTCTTTTCTGCATATGAAAAGTCAACCCAGTATTTAAGTTAAATACTTCTTCTATCTGATCAAGAGGCCAAAAGCTAGAATTCATCTTTCCTGCTTTTTCTGAATTCTTGTTTTTAACAATAGCATTATTGATAAATGAATATATGATGAAGGACAATCAGGACCTCTTCAGTGAAGAGCCTTTCAATTATTGCTTCATGTATCTTAATCTATTGTTCAATTAAGTAGTTTTTGATTTCTAATTTATGAGGTAATATCGTTAGAGAAGGACAAAAAATTCTCTTAATTTAGGAGACTATTCTGCTTTTGATTGCACATTTGAATTTAGAAATTTTTTAATTTAGATTTATATTTGTAATATGAATTTACCTGAACATTAATAAACCATATTCTAAATTGATCTTAACTGAAACCGTTATACTTTGGGGATGCTTTTGAGTTCCACTAGCCCAGATTGATAATAAATACTTGCGTTAGTTTACAACAGTAAATTGAACTAACAGGATGGATGATGGAAAATCATTGGAGAACCTTATTCACCATTTATTTGGGCCATTTGGGTTGTCCTCCCCCTTGAATCTCCATCTTTTAGCTTTACAAGTTCCTCCTGTAGCACTACATGACCTTCCTGTAGCAATACAGGTCCTTCCTGTAGAATCACAAAGAGGAGGTGAAATTTTATTTTTATGCGTAGGGGATGCAAGAGAGAGATAGTCAAATGAGTGAAGGTAATGGATATGAGGTGGATGGATGGAATATGGTCAACTTATAACCATTGACAAGCAAGGGGATCCATTCCTCATCAATGGTCATGATCTGGACAACTCCATTGTCATGACATTTTTCCACTAGGTATGGACCCAACCATCTTGTCATTAGTTTCCATTTAAAATATTTGAACCTATAATCATATAACAAGGCCCAATCCACTTCCCGAAAATTATTTTCCATGATATGCTTTTCATGCGAAACATTCCTTTGCAGTTGTATAACTTTAGTGTGGAGGAGATCCTGCATTTTGACCTCATCCAATCCATTCAGTTGGCACAACATTTCTTGTTGTGATCTTATGATATCGAAGTCTAACGGGGCTTCCATTCTCAAAGTGTTATATTCAAACTCAATAGAAAGAAAATATTTCTTCCGATAAACCAAATCATATGGAGTGAACCAAGTGGTTGTCTTGCAAGTGGTGTTATAGGCCCAAGTGGCCTCCACAAATCTATCTGCCCAATCTCTCCTACTGCTGGTAACAACCTTGGTGAGGATTCTCTCCAATGCCCTATTGGTGACTTGTAATTGTCCATTTTCTTAAGGGTGATAGGCAATAGATGTTTTGTGCTGCCTCATGGTATTCTCAATCAAATGTGATGTGATTTGAGCTCCTTGATCAGTGACTATTTCCCTTGGATACCCAAATTTGTAGAAAAAAATTTCCCTTAAAAACTCAACCACTTTCTTCATTGTTGATGCTTTGACATCCTTTTTCTCAACCCACTTTTTCAAATAGTCAGTGCACACACTAATATATTTATTTTGTCTCGATAGTGGATCAATTGGCATAATGAAGTCCATATCCCACTTGTAAACTGGATCTAAGGCCACTTGAGGTTGTAAAGAAATCTCATCCTTGGGTGTGGATTTCCCCATCCTTTGGCACTGATCACATCTACTAGTATACCTTCTTGCATCTTGATGGAGAGTGGGCCAATAGTAGCCAGTTTGCAGAACTTTCAATTTTTTCCTCTTAGCAGAAAAATTACCCCCATGGGGCTCATCATGGCATGCTAAGAGGATGTCAAAGACTTCCTATTTCCTTACACATCTCTTCAAAATATTTCTGGTCCCATTTTGAAAAAATTTCCCCCAATCCAAGTGAAAGGGGCGCTTTTCCTTACAATTATGCTCTTCTCCTTGGATGAAATATTTGGGAGAAACCTCCAGTAACCAGGTAGTTTTCTATGTCATCAAACCAGGGAGAGAGCATTGAGATATAAAATAGGTGCTCATCTGGAAGTTGATCATTGATCATCTCTTTGTTACCTGCAGGCAGAACAAGTTTAGAAAAAAATTATGCAACTACATTTTCTTTTCATAGCTTATCAATGATAGTCAAATAAAATTGTTGTAATTATAACAACCATATAATTATTCTAGCATTCACCACATTCTTATTCATCAAATATTTAATATTTTCATGATCATTATGCACAAAATTTTGGTATCTAGTGATATAGTATTTGAATTTATTCATGGAGTGTACACCAACTAAGAGTCCTTTTTCAATGTCAGTGTATTTTAATTCATCCTTAGACATATTTTTACTAATGAAATAAATGACATAGGGAAAATTATCACCTACTTGTCCCAAGGCTGCCCCCAAAGCTTTTTCTGATGCATCAGTATAGATATGGAAAGGAAGATCCCAGTTGGGACCCCTAAGTATGGGTGCAATGGTAAATTTTTCGTTTAATATTTCAAGGGATAGATGAAGCGGGTTCTTCTTTGCCAATAGGTTCTTCAAAAATTTCAGGGTGCTCGCCTAGAGGGTCTTCTAACTCCCCTGCAATTAGAGAGGGAAGCTAACATTCATTAAAGAAGAGTGAAGGTTGATTATGTGAGGGTGTGGGGGTTTCTGGTAGAATTTTTCTTTGATTATCCCTACTCCTACAAGGCATGAAATATTTTTTTTTTGGTTTTCTCACTTTTTCAAAACTAAATGCAAAACAAAAAGCAGAAAACAATGCTTAAATAGAAACATTCATCTACTTATACACCTCCCTGACAACAACACCAAAAAGTAATGAGCCCTGGTATTGTACAAATAGTGCTCCAACTCCCAAGGGATACTCAACTCTATTTATCAAACCATGCTTCATACAAACATAGAGGTGACAATGCTATATTCAAAGTATATGGGATTCTACTCATGCCATCCTTAACTATAAAATTATATCAAAATTACTCCAAGACCATTCCTCCTATTGAATTTAGAATGAAATCTTGCTGATGAAGGTACAATTCTAGGCTACTTCTAACTATGAAAGGAAAATGAAATTGACTTGACTTGTAAGCTAACTAATCAATTTAGGAAAATACAAAGGCTAAACTACTTGCATAAAGAAAGCTATTTTATCTTGTAACATTCGTCAATCTATCTTATCTACTTGTAGAAAGGAAGCTAACTTCTCTTGGATAATTAATCTAGCTAAAAATAAAAATTGCATGTACTATCTACCTAGTTCACACTTGCTTGTAAATCAAAAATCTATTTACATTAAATCTGTGATAAGGAAACTAACACTATTATGTTTTTGCAATGGCCCAGGGGATTTGGAGTGGCCCAGGGGATTCATTTGATCATAAAATCACAGCTGGGGTTCAACATTCATCTAAACTAAGTCAAAGTTGTAGTGGGGATCAAAACTGGTGCAGAAAAGAGCTCCTACAGGTTTTCTACTGGTGGCTTCTACAGGAGCCATGTATTGCTACAGGAGGGCCTATAATGCTACAAGAGGGTTTGTGAGGGGGTTTTGAAGGTGAAAATGGTGTCTTAAAGGCATGGAGAGGTGGATGGTGGTTGGGGTAAATGATTGGAGGTTGGATTAATTCCCTAGACAAGATCATAGCCTTTCAAAGGACTTCCTTGCACTATAATGGGTGCTCTCGATGTATCTAGGAAAGAGGACTTTATAAAACATAGTTTTTAGGAAAAAAATTGGAGGTGACCGAAGAAGGTGAGGGATTTCAAGATGGAAGTAGTAAAATTTCCCTTTCCTACAGATCCACACATACCTACAATCATCAAATGCATGCATCCATTTATCATTGAAAAATAAGATAACTGATGGTGGAAAAGATGAGTTGAATTTAAAATATATCTATTTTATCCCAGAACTATGATCTAATCATTAAAATAACTTCTAAGATATATTAATCAAGTGTAATAAAAAACAGCTACCACAAATATATTTTCCAAGAAATCATAAAAAAATACTTTTGAATTGTGGTTGTGAATCCTTCCACTCATGTTCCCACAAGAGAGGTGAAGTAGAGGTTTCAACCACGGGTTTTGATGGATTATTCTCTACTAAAATGCCAGAAAATAAGAAATAATTGAAGCTAAGAAAATTACAAATACATAACAGGAACCTAAGCCACTGGGTTGGGCCCAAACCCAAGAGCCTCACCCCTCTAGAAATAACTCAGTGATAACTAAATAATCAACTTCTCATTATCATCAAATAAAATTTCTAATACATCAGATGAAAGTCAAAATATCAAAGTGAATTTCTTGAGATCAATAGCTACCTAGCTGGAAAAAAAACTCGAATTCTACTGAGTTATTCTTCTTTTTTTATTTATAAAAGAGGGTAGCTACTAGAATCTCCCTAGAAAATAGGAAATATTGTCTCTTTCAACTCGAGAATGGTGGATCTTGTTCTTCATTACTCCCACTTGCACCCATAGTGGCATAGCTGATAATGACCTCGAGATGATGAGAGAGAGAGAGTTGTGATCTTAGCTTGATTGAGGGAGTTAAGGAGGTGGGAAAACTCCTAGATTCTCTCCTTGTTGTCTACTTTGAGCCCTTGCATGGAACATATCTCAAAAAATGCTCCATTCCCTACAATTAAACCACATTAGGCCACATGATATGACAAATACATTTTATCCTTCTTACTAAGTATAATATATCTAAAAATGTAAATAAATTTGAGAAAGAGATAGTTCTAAATTTGGAGGATGGAATCATCACCCTTATAATATACCTATTGATTAGCCTCATCAAATAGCTTGTGCAATGCCATTTTATCATGAGCACCTTTGATTTTTCTACTTAGATATTTTCCTATAGTTTTTTTTATATGGGTGATGTAACCCTCTTTTTGTTTGGGGCACAAATTTTGTAAAACCAAATTTAATATATATACATATTTTAAGTGTCTCCTAGTTCCTATTATGTTTTCAATATGATGTGTTGTGGATTGAAACTTATTTACATTCGTTGAAAATGTCTATCTAAAACATAATTAGCTAGGGCATCTACCAATGTGTTTAGATTTATAGAAATATGTTCATATCGTATGAAATTGAAATATATTTCTAGAAGACGTACTCTTAAAAACATGTGAAGGATGGTGGGACTTCTATCTAAATAGACATTAGCAAGTTGTAGTACTACGAGTTGTGAGTCAAGCCTGATGACTAAACAATGGATACCATGTGAAATGACATCAGAAAGGAGCTCAACCACAACACTATACTAAACGATTTTGTTAGGAGAGTGACCAATCAAAATACCTTGCGTAGTCACTAGCTCATTATTTGGAGAAAAGATAGCCCATGCTGTGGAAGATAGGTTTCGAGTACTATGAATAGCACCATCAACATAACCAATATACATATCGATATATTTCAACATATATGAACCAAAAATAAATGGGATCAACAAAAACTATGGGAAACTCTGAAAATACACAGTGAAAACAAACTCAACACACCTATAGATAGTATGTACACAATGTACTACACATGAGATCAATCGTAGTATTTTTTTGGATACAACTCATATCTAGGGTGCACTAGTGGAAATAAAAAAAAATATACTAACTCATAGGCCCATTTTGCAAGGACTCACTTGAAAATGTATGGACCCATCCACATAGGTTGGAGCTTTCCTGGACCTAGCTTATTAGCCTTCTGGTCATACAAGAGAACAAGGTCTCCTTCCGAGAAGACATGAGGCTTGAGATTTTTGTCGTATTGTGCCTTGATGCGTCTTTTATGAGCTTCATTAGCTAAAGCAACATCGCGCCGAGTTTCATCCAAATGAGTCAGATGTAAAAGATGCTCCTCCTCTACAGAAGTGGCAGGAAGAAGTTCAACAGCTAGTTTTAACGATGATATTTCACATTCAATGGGGAGAATTGTTTCCAGACCATAAAGCAACTAAAAGGGTGTGAATTTGGTAGTAGTCCTAACTGAGGTTTGGTATGGCCACAAGGCAACGTAAAGAAGCAATTGCTAGTCCGATTTGTGGACCCCTACCATACGTTGAAGAATAGTATTATGAAATTTGATAATAGCCTCAACTTTTCCATTAGCCAGTGGATAGTAGGGAGTGGAAATTTCATGGGAAAGTCCCAACTTAGCAGCTAGTTCAATCATCATATGATTCTGGAAATGCTTTCCATGATCTATAACTATTACTTGTGGAACACCAAACAGAGGAATAACATGGTTGAAAAATAAATATGTAGTCTTTTTTCCAGTGTTGTTAAATGTAGGAATCGCCTTGACCCATTTAGTAAAGTAATCTAATGTGTCGATGATATAACAATGTCCCTCGGCCGAGTGAGGGCTACATGTCATGAAGTTGATACCCCATTTCACAAAGGGACCAACAACAATAATGGGATGCAATGGAATGGGAAGGGCATGGATCTTTCGATCATAGATATGGAACACATGACACTTACGGAGAACGATAATATCCTTATAATATCCTTCTCTTCACTATAAAGACATCCCCTTTACAGACTGTATTCCTGGCTGAACTATGGAATAGTCCGAGACCCATTCCTCTCTTTCACACTATGCTCTTCACTACAATTTAGACAGAACCGAGACAATATATTTAACCCCAAAAATAGATATAATTTTCTTGCGATATGCTTCCTTTGTTCTTCGCTGGATAGCCACCTTCCTCTTCTCTGAACTATTCCTCACTTTGACATCCAAATATAAACGCAAAACAAAAAGCAAAAAACAATGCTTAAGCAGAAACATTCATCTACTTAGACACGTCCTTGGAAACAACACCAAAAATCCATGAGCCCTAGTATTGCAACAAGGGTGCTCCGAATTCCAAGGGCTACTCAACTATATTTATCAACTCAGGGTTCGTACAAACTTAGAGTTGATAGTCCTATATGCACAATATATGGGATTCTACTCATGCCGCCCTTATATATGACATTAGATCAAAAGTACTCCAAGACCATTCCTCCCAATGAATTTAGAATGAAATCTTGCTGATGAAGATAAAATTCTAGGCTACTTCTAACTATGAAAGGGAAATTCAATTGACTTGACTTGTAAGTGCTAACTAATAAATTTAGGAAAAGACAAAGGATAAACTACTTGCATAAAGAAATCTATTTTATCTTGCAACATTCATCAATATACCTAATCTACATGTAGGAATGAAGCTAAATTCTCTTTAATAATTCATCTATATACCAATAAAAATTGCATGTACTATCAAATTAGTTCACACTTTCTTGTAAATCAAAAATCTACTTACATCAAATCTATGATAACGAAACAAACAATATTATTTTTTTACAGTGAAGGAAAGCAATATTTGGAGTGGCATAGGAGATTCCCCTAATCATAAAATCACAACGGGGGGTCAAAATTCATATAAACTAAGTAAAATTTTAAGTGGGGATAAAAAATGGTGCAGGAAAGAGGTACTATAGGTTTGCGACAGGTGGATGCTACATGAGCCCTGTATTGCTACAGGAGGGCATGCAATGCTACAGGAGGGCCTGTAATACTACTGGAGGGCTGCCAAGGGGGTTTTGAATTTTAAAATGGTGTCTTGAAGGAATGTAGAGGTGGATGGAGGTTGGGGTAAATGAGTGAAGGTTGTCTTAAGCCCCTATTCAATCTCAAATCCTTTCAAAGGCTCGTCTTTCACTAGGATGGGTGCTCTCGATATACCTAGGAAAAATGACTTTATGAAACATAGTTTTTAGGACAGAATTTGGAGATGACTGAAGAAGGTGAGGAAGTTCAAGATGGAAGTGGTAAAGGTTCCCTTTCGTGTAGATCCACACAACCCGTCAATCATCCCATGCATGCATCCATTTATCATTGACAAAATAAGATAATGAATGGTGGAAAATATGAGTTGAATTTAAAAGATATCTATTTTATGAGAGAACTATGATTTAATCATTAAAATAAATTCTAAACTAAAAAAATAAAATGGAATACAAGACAATTAAAACAAATATATTTTCCAATAAATCATAAACATAATACTTTTGAATTGTGGTTGTGAATTCTTCCACTCATGCTTCCATAAGATAGGTGAAGTAGAGGCTGCAACCACAAGTTTTTATGGATTACTATCTAGTGAAATGAAAGAAACTAAGAAATAATTGAAGATAAGAGAAATACAACTACATAAGAGGAAAATGAGCCACTAGGTTGGGCCAAAACTCAAGAGCCTCGGCCCTCTCAAACTAAATCAATGATAACTCAATAAGAAACTTCTCATTATCATCAAATAAAATTTCTAATTTATCAAATGATAGTAAAAATAAAAACGCCAAGTTCCTGAGCTCAATAGCTACCTAACTGAAAATAAAACTTGAATCCTAATGAGCTCTTCTTCTTCTTAATTATTTATACAAGAGGGTAATTTCTAGCAACTCCCTAGAAAATAGGAATGATTGTCTCCTTCAACTAGAGAATGGTGGATCTTGTTCTTCATTACTCCCACTTACACTCATAGTGGCTTGGCTTCCAATGACCTCGCGCTGATGGGAGAGAGAGTGTTGTGATCTTAGGTTGATTGAGGGAGTTAAGGAGGTGGATAACCTCCTATATTATCTTTTAGTTGTCTACTTCTAGCCCCTTCATGGAAAATATCTCAAAAAAATTCTCTATTCCCTGAAATTAAACCACATTAAGCCACATTATATGAAAAACAATTTTTATCCTTCTCACTAAGCATAATATAACTAAAAATGAAAATAATTGTGAGAGAGGATAGTTATAATTATGGAGGATGGCATCATGAACCTTATAATATACCTATTAATGAACCTCATCATTAACCCTATTACATAAGCAATCCCTTCTTCAGAAAGAAGCGATCCCTCTAGCCCAATGAGTGGGTCTAGTAACAACCATGACAAATAATGTAATATTTCCTAGTTTAACATCAAAATAACATGAGAGAGGGAAATGGCCTACCTAACTCCTATGAAATTGCTTTCTTGATGTCAATTCTCGTCCTGTCAATTCTCGTCCTGTCAATTCTCGTCCTGTCACTTCCAGGCTCACTCCTCTCTATACCTTCTACATTCAAATACCTGCAAGAAATATCATACAATGGAAAATGAAAGAAACATAGAATTGATATATTTCAAAGTAAACCATATGACAGATAAAGTAGCATCATACTAAACAAGTTAATATTAACAATTTCATGGAAAGAAAAATAAACTTTGTAATATTGAATAAAAAAAGGGAAACTTGCAACTGATGCCTTGATGTCAGAGGCCTCCTTCAGAATGGAAATCCAAGTCCAATCCAAGCTCTTCAATCTCTTATCGTTTCTCCACAAATTGAAAACATATAGGCGCAATCAGGCAAAAGAATGGAAACCAACAATGACCAACCAAGACCAACCCTTTGGGGAAGGCATGAAACTATTATATAGCAGAGCTCAAGAGGTTATGGATCCAAAAATGAGGGGGAATTTCCTTATCTCAAAGAGGAAAATAATTAGAGATAAGATCAAAGGTTCAAAATGGGATAATTTGACCATATCCTCAACCAACAAGTACCAAACTTATGTTCTCAAGATTTCTAGAGGATGAAGCTTCTACTCCACTTGTGTAGAACCTTCCTGAAGAGGACCAATATGGATTTACTGCTGAATTCTTGCACTGCCAGCATTTTTCAGAAGATAGAGACATGGTTACAAGCGTGAGGCTTTTTTGGGGAGAATTGTGCTAGACTTTAAAATTAGGTTTTTTTACAAACTTTTACAGAAACGCTTCAAGGAATTTCTCTTTCATGTCTTCAGGGATATTTTAAGCATGTTATCCAAGATGAATAAGTTTTCATAGCTTTTGCCACTTTGTGATGTTTGTGGCATGGGCGACAAAAAAATATGACACTTAGGATAAGGACCGAGGAATGCGACAAAATAATATGTAACAAATTCCCCCTAAAGCATGAAAGCAAAATGAGAAGTGATCGTTGAATTGATTTATGAGCCAAGGCAAGGAATTTAGAAAACCACCATCAGGAGACCTACTAATCAAACACAAGACAATATATGACATCTTTGATATAAACATGCCTAATAAAATATCTTTGAATAGGAACAAAATAACACATGAATATACGGTATGGACACAACCATCTGTTTGAAAGGGATCATGGAAATGGATCCATGGTATGGTCATTGTTGGACACCTAATCCTCTATGGGTAGGTGTAGAAGGCGAATGGACAAAAGGAGTCCAAGGGACCACTTGGAATGTGAAACCAAGGGTCACATAATGTATTATATATATGTATATTTGTGAATAATAATGCAACTCATGCTTATATTATCTCTTTGTGTGTATTTACCTTATTTACCATGGTTGAGTTTAACATGGTACCAGAGTGGGTGATTGTTGGCCCTACTCCAATCAGCTAAATTTTCGCTGGTCTCTGTGCACTAGCCTATCTTATCACCATTCTTTCTCTGCACACTTGCATTCTTATCGCCAGTGTTGAAAATATTTTAGAACTGTATTTGGAAATATTCTGGTAGTATTTTTCACTTCTGATAATCGAAAACCATACCCTACCCTTGTTTTGTATACAAAAACACATTTTTACAGCATACACATCGGCCATACTCCATACAATTCTCTTTGCTCCTAAAAAAAACTGCTTATGGTATCCCGCAGTTAGTTAGCACCATCGTACTTCTCCCTCTCGGCATCGACATCCTCCCTATATTTCTACAATTCCATCTTCAGGCAAGGAACAATGTGAGAATTCATTTGCCGGTAACACCTCCACAGTGGAAACATATGCTTCTTGAATCAATTTTATTGTTGATCATTCTTTTCCAATTAGACTCCCTGCTTGTGATGTCGCAACCAGGATTCGAGTTGTAATTAATCCAACACCTGATAATCATTAATTGGAAACATCACCTTCAGAATCTCTAATTTCTGTGAAATTCTTGTGCACTCTTAGCATAACATCCATAGTAGGAGATATATGTGCATATGGTTCCTCTCTTGTAGTTATGAAAACCACACGATCCTTCATCCCTGAAACACCCTCGAGAATATTTATATGTTCCCTAGTCTCCTTGCACATTTTCTTCATGCGCCCTCACTGTATAGCCCTCAACACTGCTCTACCTCTGGTCCTCTCGTCGGCCCTCAACACTGCTCTATCTTCCGAGCTCCATACAATACCTCGCATCTCCCAAAATCCCTCTCCTTCTGCTCCACCTCCCACGACTTCCATCATCCCCTACCTCCACCGACCCCTCCACACTCCCCTATGCTCACCTCCCTCCCTCCCTACATCCCCCTCCCCACTCCTCTCCTCCTGCTCCCCCTCACTGCTCACCTCTCTCGCAACCCCCCTCCCTCTGCTCTCCCTTCTCACCTCTCCTGCAGCCCCCTCCCTCACCTCTCACCACTCCCCCTACCCTCACCTCCATGAATCCTGACCTACGAGATATCCCCTCTCCCCTCTCCCTACTCGCCCCTCCCGCCAGCTCGCACAACTCCCCCATCCACCTCACCTCCCCCTCCCCCTCACCACTGCTGCAACCCCATTCATAAAGTGCATCATGTGAGCAAGGCTGCATCGAATAAGCTCCTCGTCAAATTCTCAGACATTTCTGTCTATGATTTTGTGTATAGTCAGAGCGAGAATCCATCCCCTTCCCATGGTAGTCCAAAGGGGGTAAACTCCAAGAAGAAGTGTGGGACTGAGGGGTAAGGTACAACGAACAGTCCATTCAAGAACATTAGTAATAATGTAATTGCATTAAGAGAATTCGACTCAATTGTTATATGGAATACTCCCCTGAATGGGTCCCTGTGTAAACCAGGTTTTGGCTCACATTTGAAATCTGTGGAGAACATCAAGAGCTCGAGGATAACGACAACCCAAATCAACACATATGCTCTGATCTCTATAGCTGCAGAGAAGGCTTGGTGGAAGGCTTTGAGAGGGGCTATGAAGTGCTTGATGGGGAGGCACGTAGTGCAGCCGGCTTGCCTGCGCAAGGAGCTTCTATGAGAAGAAGAGGGGATCTTCATTTTTCATAACTCAATAAGGGGATTTGTTTGAATGTGTTTGCTTTGGCTGACTCTACTACCGACTGCATGTAACACACAAATCCTGTATTTCCTTTTAGTTAGCATGTATAGTTATCTCCTATGTATATATAAATATACTTTCTTCATAGGAGTTCAGAGTTCAAATCCAATAAGGCTTTGCAACCAAAGTTGTTTTCCATGTTTTCGTATGAAAATTTCATTGTAAAGTTTTATCATGCTCATCGTTGCTTCTGTATTGTTGCTTAATCATGGTGATACTTGTAACTTGCCAAGGAAAACCTCTTAATGAAGAGATCTAACACTCAGAAAGAAAAGAAAAGAAAAAAATTAAAAAGAAAAAAATACTTGGTATGTTTTGAGTTATTTTTTGGTCACTTTTTGCATTGGTGCGAGCACTATACCATTCTGAGCGTTGAATTCATTTTTATGTTACGTACTTATTTTATGTTAAAAAAAAATGTGCGTAGTGTTTCATTGACAAATGGGAAGATTTTATGGAATATTAAAGTTACTGAATACTCTAATACATTCTTGTGTCCGCAATACAGTTACAATTGACAAAGCCAGTCTCAAAAATATTCAAGCCCTTTGCGAAACACACAAGAAAAAAATGAGTTTTTGGAGCTTGATTCTCAATTATAGCAAGAAGAATTACAACAGTGCAGTCATCATTTTGAACTTGTTTGTGTTCAAAACATGGAGACAAACTCCCATCGGCAACAAGATATTGGTCAGATCACTGAGCCCAGTACAAGAGTAGATTTGCATGCAGAAGCAAACATCCAGCCTACACTTCCCAAGCCCATCATCAAACCTTGGGAAGAGCTTGTCCATAAAAAGCACATAACAAGTCTTGGATATGAAAAGGATTTTTCCTTTCATATTTCGGACTACTCCAAGCCCATAAAATTTCAGAGTGCTAGATTCTTTATGATAACTCACCTTCAGTTGTTATAGATTTTGCTCCTCTTCCACAGAAACAACAATAGATTGTAAAATTACAACACTGTGATCAAGTTTACCATATTAAAGATCACTATTTCGATATTCACCCATGCAAGCATTGTGGTCGGTACACCCATTCTTCACACAAATGCTTCAGAAACAAGCCTCCTGCAAGAACAAAGATTCATCTTAGATGGATCAATTCTTGGAAATGGGCATCAACAACCAAGAAGATGTTTAATTCATATGTCAGAACTTGTTATATAGTATTTAATAGTCTTCCAGTTGAGTTTTCGCCATCATCTCACCTTGTATCTGACAGGGGGGGAAATGATGGTCATATACAAGCTTTAAAGCCACATCAAGCAAGCCTGAGCCAAAACCTGTCATTCTAGATTCAGAGTTGTAGCCAGAAACACGGATGCCCATGAGAATGCCTATGCTTGGTGGTCAGCCTTAAACCATCTATTTGAGGTTTATATTCTTCTTCTTCAAAGAATCCGTGACACTTCCTCTAGCAGAAGACTTCAACTTCTTTCCAGTTTTGGAAGAGTTGCAGGAAATGCATCAAGAATTCTAGAGTTGGTGGTGTTAGCCCCTTATAAATTACTTGAAAAGAAAGAAAGGGGCTAGTTTGTTTTATAAGCCTGCAAGGAATGCATTTCCCTTGAAAACACATCATCCTTGCAGCCTTTTCAGGTTCCCTACCTTGTGACTGTTTCCCTCTGCTGTTATGAGTCAATAGGCCTTGTTGATAAAGAATTATGCTCCAAAAGGCTTTATTCTGCCCTTTATACCCTTGCAAAATGCTTCATTTTCACCCCTTTTTTTCCTTTTGTCAAAGTCCCCTTTGTTCCCCCTAAATTTCCCCTTTCTCTCCTAAAACTTCCCAAAATCCCCATGAAATCCCACCCTTACCCTCTATTTTACCAAATTCCCCCTTAGTCCTCCTATCGTTACCCTCTTATGGCTTTAAAATCCATTGAAAGGGCTAAAAAACCCACTTTCAAACATTATAATAGGGCCTAGCCCCTTTCCCGCCAGTCCCATGTGCATTTTCCCCCACAGAACCCAACGCTATGATCGAGCACTAGCCCCGAAGGCGCTTGTCCCATATGTTTATCAGGAGCAGTTTCAACCATTGATCTGTACAGATCGGACGGCGATCGCGGCCCCCACAACCTCCCATGTTCGCAGTTCATTTCTCCGATCGCGCCATCGCCGTCCATTTACCCACAGATCCGACGGTTCGGACTCTACCGGCCCTTGTGGTCCCCGCCGCGCACTATCCATAAACCTGGTGGTATCTATCGTACCGCTAATGGGGGTCGGGCAGTATTTTCCCATTGCCCAACGATTCTACTCAGCTTGCGACGCATGGCAGTAGCACTGTTCCAAAACTACTTTCCCATCGCGCGTTAACATTCGACACAGGATACAGAGCGATATGCATATTGGTCGTCCGATATGAGGCGCCTCATCCAACAGTTGTCACTTCGTGAAGTTGCGCGGGGTTTAATCCATGATCACCGTACCCCTGGCCCACCGTTCGTCACCCTCTCCACGTGTGTCCATAATATATTCGCCCCCGCCATATATATTTGTTCCAAGGTCGATTTTTCGTAGGTTTTATTTAAATTTTTACCGCGATCTGCCCACGTCCACCCGACTCTGTTTCACTGTCATACTGCACTGTCCACCATATTCCCACGCTATTTCGCCATCTCATATGTCTGCACACTCATCCTCACCACCTCTATTACATCCACCACCTCCGTGCATAAGTTTTACTAACCAGTTTTCGTGTTTTGCAGGGTTTGAGGCGGTGAAAGCCGCCATGATTTGCACACACTGTCACAGTGAAGAAAATACAGGAAAAGACCGTGTGCAAAAGCAGAGATCATGAAAAAGGGACCGAAGAGGTACCACAACGGGATTCGCATTTAAAGAGTAGGGTTTAGCTCTGTGAAACTGTCCCGGCGCCATTAACACACAGATTTCACAGTCAAAGACATAAATGGATCAACAGAGAGCTTAAGGCACGCAAATGAAGATATATAAGCCTTAGGTTCAAATATTTAGAGGCAAAGTACCAGATTGAAGACCCAGGGGTCACACAGAAGGTACAACACGCAGAAATCAATGCATATCAGGGTTTCTACAGCAGCAGAATGTTTTTCCTCCATGAAGGACAAAGCGCCCATGCAGTCTTTATTCTACACCGTGCTCCTAAAGAAATTTCCACCCTGACAACAATCCGAAGCTACCAGAGCATTTGTTTCATAAGTATGGCATACTTCTTAATCATTCATTTATCTTTTGTTTTTTCACCAGTAGTACTACAGAATGTTGCAGCAGAGTACATCAGAGCCATACCTGGAGTAAATGGAAACCCGACGAAGACCATTCTTTCACCCAAGAGCGTTGCAGATTAATGCACAGAATTTATACAGAATGGGCTTCGGCCCTCTTTCTTTTCAGAAGTTTTAATACTACATTTAGTTCTTCACCTACCTTCTCTGCTCCTCTGGAGTTATAAATTCAATGAAGAAACTCATTGCAAAGTTGTTGATCAGTTATCAGAGAACTGAAGGTAGTTTCTTTTGAGACACAGTCTCTGTGTAAAGTTGTAAGATAGGCTGAAGGAGATGTTTTCAGACTGAGTATTCAGCTATTGGCAATGTTTTACTTGACTGGTATTGCTATTTAATATGAAAAGCACATTTCTTTGGATCCTGATCTGAAGCAGCGGTGATGTTTTCCTATCTTTGTGTTTTAATTCATTTCATCTCGTTTCTACTGGCTTACATCAGAATATTGGCATAGGATTTACCCTTGTTAGGTACCCTATGTTTCTGCTCTCCTTGCCATTAATGTTGTTCTTCTGAATGTGTTATATAACAATTGATTTCAGTTGGTTTAACAAGTTTAGTGGATGTTATTACGTGCTCTCTGATGTATGAATTAAATGAATTCAGTACTTAGATGTTTCTTGTTAAGGATTTAGTTGGAAGATTTGGGAACACTGGGGATTAGAGTTAGCCCTGTCCACTAGGATCCTTGTGCGACTAGTTGGTCTTTAATTTTTTTCTCTGAATCTGTGTTATCTCCTCCCCTCCTACTTTTCCATATCACACAATCATCTTTAAAGATCCTATGTTTTATATGACTAGCCCAATTGAAAGCTTGCCTATTGATTAGCAAGCAAATCCTTTCCTGACTCCATTACCCAATGGTTTTGAATATTTCCTGGAATACTTCACCTCTGCCTTTTTCCTCTTTGCTCATCCTTGTTTTCCATTGAATCCTTCCTTCCTGATAACCAGCAACCAAATCAAAACAAATCAAAAAAACAAAACTTGTGCCTATAACTAGACTAACACCTTAACATTTGAGCTTCAAAGACAAATATACTTTGACTATTGTAGAGAGATCTCTCTCTAGACCTAGGAGGGCTAGATCCTAAGGTCTGAAAGTGGTTTGATGTTGTCTCATCTTTTGGTCTTGCCAATCTGGCCAAAACATGGGAACCCCAATAGGTGGTCATCCTTAAACCATCACAGGTTGTAGACCTCTCTTCTTCCAGGTTGAAGGTCTCCCTCTTCAAAATATGAGGATCACTTCCTCTAACAGAAGACCTCAGCTTCTTGCGATATTTGGAAGAGTTTCGGGAATTTCACTAAGCGTTCCAGTGTTGGTGGTCATCCTTAAACCACCTCTTTATGCCAACATTTTAGAGAGCTCATTCAGCCTAAGTGTTTCCATGCATACTTTGCATATTTTTATTACAGCTCTCTTCTTGGACTCACATGTACCCCTTCGGATTAAGGGGGGGAACATTGGACACCTAATCCTCTATGGATAGGTGTAGAAGGAAAATGGACAAAAGGAGTCCAAGAGACCACTTGGAATGTGAAACCAAGGGTCACCTAATGTATTATATATATGCATATTTGTGAATAATAATGCAACTCATTCTTATCTTATCTCTTTTTTTGTATTTACCTTATTTACCATGGTCGGGTTTAATATTCACAACCATTTGTATAGAAAGGATCATGTATATAATCATGAATACTCAACAACTCCATGCAGCCTGGATAATAACAGATGTGATATAGGGTCTTCGTCTCTATCTTGATATATCCATTATACAAATATAGCCATGTGAATAGATGTGTTGATGTTGAACATGGTAGAAACCACCTAATTACCGGTCGATGAGGTAAACCGTTAATAGGTGTAAGAGGAACCACCAATAATGAAGATGGTCCTCGAGGTACAAAAAAAAAAATATACAAGTGTTAATGAATGAGCTGAATTCGAACACACACATAATCATTCGATCAAAGGCCAATGATGTGAACCTCTCGTCAAATGCAAAGAAATTTCCATTGAGGCATGCAAGCACAAGGTACTAAGAATGAGTTTCTATACCACCTTCTCGGATAATGAGATGAAGTTGACAGGAAGCGATCCATTAAAGGAGGGCCATAATTATTCCCTCATCATCAACACAAAATAAATGATTTCTTACGATGATAGGAGTGATTCAGGATTTTTGTAGAGAGGGTCAAATAAGTAGACAATTTTTGAATTTTATAGACAGGACTTCCCTTGAACATATCAGCAACACAACTCTGGAGTTTGGCAGAATTTGACTCAAAATGGGAAAATGAAATCACGAGAGATAAGATGAAAATGGCTTCATTTTTACAAAATCATGAAACATGGGAAAATATGCTTGAAAATGGTTTCATTTTTTTACAAGCTTGAAACATGATAAAAAACTATGTTTGAGAGTGGTTTCATTTTTACATAAGCTTGAAATAGAGACAAAATATGCTTGAAATAAGTTTGCATGTCCCTAGAATAATGAATCGATTCTAGGTACATGCCCCATAAGCTTCATCTCATTCACCTAAGTAGACTAATGGTTACTAACAGGTGGATGGAATGAAGGTTCATTTACAAGATCAAGTGAAAGACTCGACTAGGAATTTACGAGATCAAATCAAAGACTCAAATTAGAAGGGGAATTGTTATATTTTTTAATGAGCTTGAAATAATAAAAGACCTATGCTAATAGGGACCTATTTCATTTTTAAACGAGGTTGGAATGGTAAAATAACTATCCTGATGAGGAATATGTTTCATTTTTTAACGAGGTTGACACAGTAAAATAACTACCCTCATGACACCTTGTTTCATTTTCTAACGAGCTTGACACAAGAAAAGGAACTCAGCTCCAACAAATTGTTCATATCCCATAAGAGGTAATGGATTCCAAGAGGCTATCATCAAATGGCATAACAACACTCTATAAATTAGGGTCTAATGCCCCTAGTTTATGATGCATGATATCACTGACTAGATCATCAATAGATGCAAGCATGGAATAGGTTTCCACATAATTAACTTGTGGCGAGGGTGATACCACTTGCATGTAAGCACCATTTAGGGATGATGGTTTAATGGGAAACAAATTAGGACCTATGAATGAAAGATGATCAATGGACACGATTCTTCCTTCATGTGGGAAACACATCACATGAAAGAGAGAAGATGCAAGAGCTCCCATGACATAAATATAGTCACGACCAAGGAATAGATTAAATTCCAAAGGGCCTTGGAAAACCATCACATCTACATAGACGATATTTCCTCCCAAGGTAATAGGAAACCTAGGAAGGATCCCTAATGGTTGACTAGTTCCTCTGTTAAAATCCAACATATTCCTAGTAACGGGTGCAAGTTGTGGAGAACCTAAATCTTTCCAAGTAGTTTAGGACATAATACTAACAGATGAACATTAATATATTATTGTGCTAGGTACAACCACATTATAGGCCTATAATGTGATCTCAAAGGGCATTTTAGAAGGAAGACAATATCCTGCCAATTGACTCTAATCAAAATAAGTAACCAAACTACTTGGAGGTGGTACCGTGGGAACGAGAGAACTTCCTCCTTGTGTTACAAGAAAATGAGGATCACCCTCCCGTATTGTGGGAATGTGAGGATTTCCCTCAAATTCATGGGAATATGAAGAAACAAAAACAACCTGAGTGGTATTAGGTTCACTCTATATGGGAAAGGTATGATCAAATGAAGGCGGAATCAAGTTGACTGTTTTCTCAACCAATGGTTGGTCGGGAACGAACTCATGGTATTCACTTTCAGAGAGAGTTGAATTGACCATAGATGAATTCTGATCAATCACTTGATCAATTAGTGGAGGATCAGAAGAAAGATTTTGGTAACCAGTAGGAAGACAAGGTTGTGAAGTTGTAAGGTTATCCAACACTTTCAAGGCTTCATCCATATAAGGAAAAAGGTGAATCGGATGATTTCCTTCACATAAATTATAGGGAAAATTGACTTTCCCTTTCTTTCCATGGGCCTTATTATCACTATTTGAGGTTTTGTCTCAAACATGATGTCCAAAGGCCGATGAAAATGGCTAACGTGAGCCAATGGACCACACTTCTAATATCCTAGGAATGCCATGACAATCCCTAAGAAGGTGGTTACCCTTGCATAAATTATAAGGGAATTTGACTTTATGGGAATGATTGGAAAGTTTTTCAACATCAGTTTCAATAGTAGCAATGTTTTCTTGGTTTCCCCCTTGCTTATTTTGCTTCTTCTTCTTCGTCCTATTCTTCTTCTTCTTAGCTTCTTGGTTACTAGAATCCAAACTTTCACCAGGTGAAGAGGAAGAATGAGGTGAAGAAATATGCGAAGAAGGAGAGGGGTCAACTTTAGGACCAACATGAGGTTGACATTATTTAGGTGGAGGTTGTTGGTTTTGTGTTATATTCTTTCCACGACTAGAGACAGGCACGAAGGGGGGGGGGGGGGGGGGGTAAGAGGGGGGAGATAGTAAACCTTCACTTGCACCAAGCACAGTAGGGGGCGGGTAGCCCCCTTCACAGGGTCTAGGGTAGTGCCCTGGGAAATGTTTTTTTTGGACCCTATTTTAGGTGGGTGGACCCTCCTATAGTTTTGTGCATGGGTTTGCACATGGTTTTGGGGCATGATGGTTTTCTTCCCCGGGTATTTTGTCAATCCGGTCAAGGGAACTACGGTTAAGTTCTAATCCAAGGTTAATGTATTGGGCTTTATGAATGCTTCAACAGGTATATATATGTGTTGCAATACTAAAAGCAACATAATGAAAAATCAAGCTGGTAGTCCCGATTTGGGTTCCAGGGGAAAAATATATGTGTATATATTGTTTTATGTTTTATGCACTTGCTATTGTTTATTTTCTATTTTTAAAAATTTGTTTGCAAATAATTTATGTACAAGGTTAAAACCTATAGAGGCAAACTTGGTTGAGAAGCATCTTGGACATTTGGAACCATGGGGGTTGAAAATAACCAAACTAGAAAACCAATGATTAATCCCGGGAGGGACAAAATTTCCATATATGGAGTGCCAACAATTCCAAAAGAAGGAAAAAGACCATGATTCCCATTTGAGGGGATTCATTGATTGGTAAACTCAATAACTATTGCCATTAGGTTCAACCTAATATATAGTAAGGAGTCATGCATGGGTAATATGTTATTCTGTGGGAAGTAAATTTTAGAATAAAAAAAAATAAATCAAAAGGGGTAATCTAGGCAAAAGGGTATACCAAATATCCATGAACTACAATATAGACCTTAGCAAACCAAGGACTTGAAGTACGACAAAAAATCTCCCCGAATGTTGTGTTCGGTGTATCAAGTCTACAATGCGGCCAACTCGGTTTCCTATGGCAGGATTTCAACCTAGGGGGTCTTCCAAAATATACGCAATGGAACGTGGGAGCTCGATCTGTAGTAGCATTGTCTAATGTGTAACTATTCGATGAGAGCGTCCCCATATACTTACCATACATGGAGCATAGTCCTATATACTTCCTTACGTGGGATGGGATATCACCCCCGGGATGCAACACAAGCTGTTAGCGAAAACTACTACACTTAACGATGTCGCAACACGTCTTTAGCCTAGAACTCTATATGTTTGTGTTAATTCCAAATGCTCCTTAGGTTAATTGAGGATAATTTTAATGTTTATCTTCAATTAAGTTCAATTTTGGGCTCAAAACGATGTCACCAAAGCACCAAATATGCAGCTATATGAGAAAAGGATTCTTTTTTATTTCAATGAAATATATAATAATAAGGGAAGAGATCGCAAATAGTAATGCATAAAAAAAAATGCAACAAACAAAATTCCCCCCAACTAGCTTTCACTTTTCACTTTTCCAAATGCAACTCTTTCAAAAGTAAAATGATTTCTAATTTCACTAAATGATTAAATGCAATTGATGCTACTAATGCACTTTCAATTTTCCAATTATTGAAAATATGTGATCAATTTCCAATAAAAAATTCCTAAATCTAACCTTTCAATGCAAGTAATCTCATGCACTTAATGAAAATTAATTTTTGAAATGAAAACTAAAAATATGCAAGACACAATTTAGTTAGAAATTCACAAAGTCTACTATCGTTCTATAGATGAGAATCAATATTTATTGAATGATACAAGTAGTAAAAAAAAAATTTAATTGACCTAACAAAAAACGATCCAATCAAAACAAAATATTTACCACTTAAATCATAAGAAAAATTTGCACTTTTTCAAGAGACTGAAAACACTCAAAGCAAGAAATAATGAAATAAAGGCACATAAAACATTTCAAGGATAAATACACACTAAGTTTTTTCCAGAAGAAACTCTAACAATCTCTATTTTCTAAGACCAGCGCGTACCTCTAGTGAACATCAGTGGTCTGCAACGCGACTGTTTTAGCAACAACCAGTGCTAACAGCGCGACTATATCTGTTAAAAAACATGCTGAGTGAGGAAAGGAGGGATAAAACAAGAAATTCCTGGGAAAAAAGTTTAGACTTGATACCTTAAAACACTTAAAAGCCAGAATATAGACTGAAAAAAAAGCCACACAAGCGGTCGTTCAAAGGTTGGCCAAACTAAGTGTTGGGTGATTTAATGGTTAGTTAAATCCCTGTCATTTAATTTTCAACCTGGGGTTTCGTAAACTAACGAGGTATACCTGTACTATATGTACTAGGTATTTATCTTTTAGATTAGATTAATCTAAATGCAATTAACACTAATTATAAAACAAATTAAATCAATCTAATTCGAACTAAATAAAATCAAATGTACATATTTTGAAATCACGCTTGCATTAAGGAAATCACACTTTGCATGAAATTGAAATCACACCACCCTTGCATAAATAAAATCACACCACACTTGTATTATTCAAATCACTCCATTATTGCATAATTGAAATCACACCATGCTTGCGCACTGTTGAAAGGAAAATCACACTTGCATAAAAAAAACACACTTGTTGAAAATAAAAAAAATCAAAAATTATACTATGTTACCAATATGTACAAAGGTATGTAAACTGGGGTTGATGGGGGCCCTACATTTCTCAGCAAGCACACTGAACATCTATCACATCTTGGAGATCAAAGTGCCAGCATGTATTTCATAAAATGATTACAAGATATTACAATAATTCTCTCTCCTCACTTTACAAATCACATCTTAAATGGAACTTGGAACCTCCAACTATCAACTAGCCACTAGCTACCTCTAATCTATAACAACTAATAATTTATAGCCAACCATTTACAACATTTTTACCACCCTTTGTATGAAGGGTGCACTCCTATTTATAAAAAAATTGAAGATACTATAGATTGTCAAATCTATCCTAAATCCACATTTATCTCATGTGGGTACAACCAATCTCCTAAAAATATAAGATTCAAATCAACTCCAAATTCTCTCATAGTTTTGATAAGGACACATCAAACCATCCATGATTCTTCTCCTTTCAATGTGCTTAGCTTAATGATCCATATCTTCTTCAAATATTCTACAAATCTTCATGAGTTGGAATTTTAAATTCGAATTTGTAGTTAGGTGGCCAAGTAGGACCCTTATAGAATCTCCAAGTGGGCCTACAATATCACAAAACTTATACCACTTTTATGTATATATGAAAACATGCTAATTTTATAGTATTTAATCACAAATTCACTTAAAATACTTAAAATAAATGAATATGGAAAATATAATGCTAAACCCATATGATCATGAAAATGGTTATTTAATGTAGGGTTATGTAGCTACGAAATGAAGGATGAGCTATAGAATGAGGGTGAAATGATGGAAATGTGGGTAGAAGCGGATGACATTTTGGAGAATCAATATACCTCCCAACTAAAGTTGTTGCATGTCCTCATGCAACTATTGCATTGATTCCTTTATTCATAAGTTAATATTCATGAAATGTTTTGCTTACTTTATGAGCTTTGGCTTTGTATTGATTCTCTTTTAACTTTGCATAATCATATCATTTGACAATTTTATTCTTTTTGAAAAGTGCACTTTGAAATACATTTGATTGCATCATATATTTTTTATGATTGGTTCTTGTGTGACAACCAATTTTTTTTTTTTAGTGTTAGTTCTTGTGTAAAAATACTTCTCTTATTTTTGTTGCATCAAAATACTTGAAAACATTGAGAATTCCATAGTGGATGTTAGCCATTTAATGTGCTCATCAATTGATCATTGCAAAACATATAAACTTTTTGGAATCAAAATGCACTAATAGTTTATTGGGAAAAATATGTTGGTTAGGATGAAATGAAAAGTGACATGTGGCATTAAATATAAATATCCCTTCCCCCATCCTTAAGGAGTTTTCAGTTTTCTTGCAAATGAGAAAGGGAATATGAATGTGGTGAGGGATTTTCCAAAATCACAATTTTAGAATTTAAGGAATTAAATAATTAAATGTTAGAAAGTAGCACACCTTCACTTATGATAGTTTGAAAGTTTCTGTGGTGTGAGTTTTGAGATGGGGGATTCAGAATCTCCACAATATCTCCATCCTCCTCTTTTCTTGTCGGATTTGTGTCCTGATGATGAATCTTGGTTAGACTCAAAACGTAGACGTAAAAATGGATACAGTGGAGATTCTGAATCCCCCATCTCAAAACACCTTCACTTACCTGAAAAATTGACAAGATATGTATATCGAAGAGTATGGTTGATGCTACTGGATAATGGAATGTGAAGTAAAAGGATATGATTCATTTCTTATTTCCCTTGGTTGTATGAATTGAGGATGAGATTGGAATCTTTATTGCTATGGTTGCTGAATTGAATCCTGCTACAAACCGTTGAAATCATGTAGTCTACATTCATTCTTCATTAATGAAATCGATTAACCAACATGAGACTACTCACCATTGATGTCAGTGTGATTCAATATGCCTAAGTACATCTTACTATGCATGAATAGATGTGTCAAAGTCGAGTCACCTAGAAGATCTGACAAGCATGAGACATTGATGTATTCCCACCTTTTATTGGTGAGAGAACTTGCTATTAAGACATGCAAGCCTCAAGGTACTTGAAATATCTCTATTCTTGATCCCATATTATGTGTCAGAGTCGATGGGTCTAAAATTGTCAGAAGGAAGGCCTTAATGAATCCTCCATCATCTAACATGAGTATAATAATAATTTGAAGGACTATAGATAGAAAAATTGCGTTGGAGCAAGGTTTATTGGAAATGAATTAAGAGGAAAATTGGGTGACTCAGCTTTGTAAGGGACCTAAATGACTTTATTTTTGGGAAATATGAGTGAAAATGATGCAAGAAAGTATGATGATTGTGAAGGAAAGTGACTTTTTGGTAGTAGGGATATGGACAATTATGGATCGACTGCAGGCTTTGAATGAGAAGCGTTGGTAAATTTGGTATTTTGTTTAGTATAAATGGTGTAATGGATCTGATTTGGCATGAAATGGTCATGCTCTTCTGAAAGAAACTTGGTCTTCTCGTCCATATAGTGATCTTATTTCATCATATCCTCGAACCTACAAAAACTTAACACTTTGTTCTGCAATAAATTGTAATTCTATTGAGAGAGACAGGTGACCAGTCTCTCTTCATATTGATATATACACAAAAAACTCAGAAATATTACTAATGAAACAAATTCAAGAAAAATTAAATGCACTTTTAACTATTTCTTACTAATTTTGAGCTTGAGACCTCTTCTCCATACACTTAATGCTTCATCAATAGATCAAATTTACATAAACTACTGAATTGTGTCGATTCTGCAATTACCCAAAACATGGATCATTGTAATGCCTTGCCACCTTACAACCTGCAATTAGAATTGGATGGTGGTTTCTATGTAGTTCTAAGTTTGTAACTGCATTTTTCCTTTTTATTTAGCTCTCCACCCTTGTCCATGATCTTGAAATGCTCAAAATTCACAATTTTTGGATTATCTTGAAACCAATTCCAAAGAATATATCTCGGCATTCTGAATCCAACATATTTCATTTCACTAAAATTCTACATTTTATGAAAATTTTATGGCTATTTGAAGTTTTTATTAAAAATGGTAAAAATGATGAGGGGTGCCACAACGTAGCACCAGGGAGTGCCACATGGCAGCACTAGGGAGTGCCACATGGTAGCACCAAATATTTCCATGTGGTAGCACCATAGGGTGATGATGTGGTAGGGTGGTGACTAGGTAGTGATGTGGACAGGTGATGACATGGCAAGGTGTGACTAGGCACTGACATGGACAAGTGATGATGTGGCAGGGCATGAATCAACAGTGACATGGATAGGTGATGACATGGCAGGGTGTGACTGATCACTGATGTGGATAGGTGAGTGGTTGACACTTCACATATTTGGATTGACTATCATGGTTGACATATGGCAATTTTGTATTGGTTCATGGTTTGTAGTGGTGGCCCAATAGAAGAGTGCCACGTGGAAAAACCACTAGTTTCCACGTGGCATCTTCATGGTGGTCTAAAATTTTTGTGAGGTTAAAAGAGCCCTCCTTGAGAATCAAATTTGAGACCTCCTACAAAAAAACAAAGCACTCTAACCAACTCAACTAAAATATTCCTTGTTAGATCTAAGACTTTTGTGATCCATAATGTAGATGAAATGTCTTTCGGATTAATCACATCATAAGGATTGGGTCCAAAATGATGTGATTAATCTGAAAGACATTTCATATGAAATATTCCTTGTTAAAATATGCACCAAAAAATGTATAAAAGGTTAACAAATGCACATTTGGAAAATATGAGGATTAGCCCCTAATTTTCGGCCCCAAAGTTGCATGGCACCACCTGACCAAGATTTTTGGACTTGGGGGCTTATATTAACTGTCCCACAATTTCTCTTGCTAGTCGAGAAGGCCATATTCACACACCGTTGCCAATTTGCGAGCACATCGGCCAGGTTTGGGTGGATTTGTAGGCTCATTAACAACATAAGTGGGTAGAATCTTAAAGCAGTCATATCTTTCTCAATTTTTAACCAAATGAGGTGAAAAAAGAGTCAAAATAGGGGTTTTGAATAGTGTTGGATCCATTGGAGGAATTATTTTGGTTGTTTGAGCTTTATAAAGGTCTATAAATGTACTTTTTATTTCGAATTTAGATTTCTTTTCCAATTTTTATTGAAACTTTTAAAAACTAACTTAGTTCAATTTTATTTTCTGATCTTCTAGATCACAGGGTGTGCAAGAAGAGAGCATAATAAGAAATATTTAAGCTCTTTATTCAATTGGAATGTGAAAATTAAAATACAAAACACAAGGATTTGATCTCTAAATTCATATTGTGGCTCTCAAAACTCTTATTTATTCACCTCTTTTCTCAACTATTCCTTCTCTTTCTACATCCTCCTACAAATAATTAGTGAGTTGGGTGGATTTTATTACACCACCAAATAAAATAAAATTGAAAAAACATGAAATCTAAAATAAAACTTGATTTTATTCATTACCTACTCTACTATACTGGAAATAGAAGAATTGATCAAGTGTATGCATATTTCCAGTGTAACCATGTGCGTAACAAGATTAAAATGATATTCATCTTAAGGTTAGAAAATATGCATCAAAAATCATCAAGGCATGAAAAACCAGTTGTTTAGATAATAAAATTAAAATGTAAAGAAGGAATAATAATATTTAACCTCTTAATTACTCGTGAATTACTCCAACTGGTTGATTTTTCCTCTTGCACAAACAAATTAGTAATTTATTTATTTTTTTAGTTTTTAAATTTAATATGAAAAATTATTTTAATATGATTTTAACTATGCATATAAAAATGAATGAAACTATAATGAATTTTCTAAACTTCAAAATAAACACCTATGTATACCTCCCTGGCAATGATGCCAAAATGTTGGGTTATTTAATGGTTAGTTAAATCCTTGTCATTTAATTGTCAACCCGGGGTTTCGTAAACTGACGAGGCATACCTCTACTATATGTACTAGGTGATTATTTATCAGATTATATTAATCTAAGTGCAATTAACACTTAATTACAAAACAAAATAAATCAATCTAATTCGAACTATTTCAAAACAAACATAAAGAAATTGAAATCACGCTTGCATAAAGGAAATCACACTTTCATGAAATTGAAATCACTCTTGCAGAATTGAAATCACACTACACTTGCATAAACAAAATCACTCCACACTTGCATAATTGAAATCACTCCATTCTTGAATAATTTAAATCACACCACGCTTGCATAATTGAAATCGCACTGTTGTAAGGAAAATCACACTTACAGAAAATAAATGACATAAAAAAAATTATACTATGTTACCAATATATACAAAGGTATGAAAACTAGGGTTGATGGGGGCCCTCCGTTCCTCAACAAGCATATTAAACATCTATCACATCTTGGAGATCAAAGTGGTAGTATGTATTTCATAAAATGATTACATTATATTACAAGAATTATCTCTCCTCACTTTACAAATCACATCTTGAATGGAACTTGGAACCTCCAACTATCAACTAGCCACTAGCTACCTCTAATATCTAACAACTAACAATTTACAACCAACCACTTATAACATTTTTACCACCCTTTGTATTAAGGGTGCACTCCTAGTTATACAAAAATGAATATAACTATAGATCCTCAAATATCTCCTAAATCCACATTTATCTCATGTGGTTACAACCAATCTCCTAAAAATATAAGAGACAAATCCTCTCCAAATTCTCTCATAGTTTTGATAAGGACACATATCAAAACATCCATAATTCTTCTCCTTTGAATGTGCTTAAGCTTAATTATCCGTAGCTTCTTCAAATATTCTACAAATCCTCATGAGTTGGAATTTGAAATTCGAATTTGTAGTTAGGAGGTCAAGTAGGACCCTTCTAGAATCTCCAAGTGGGCCTACAATATCACAAAAATTATACCACTTTTATGTATATATGAAAACATGTTATTTTTATAATATTTAATCATAAATTCACTTAAAATACTTAAAATACATGACTATGTAAAAATATAATGCTAAACCCATATGATCATGAAAATGGTTACTTAATGTCAGGTTATGTAGCTACAGAATGAGGGTGAAATGATGGAAATGTGGGTAGAAGTGGATGAAAATTTTGAGACTCAAGGGTTTGGATTTCCCTGTGGAGTCACCAATTTGTTACATAGTAAATCCCTTCTTTAGAAATAAGCGATCCCTCTAGCCCATATAGTGGGTCTAGTAACAATCATGACAAATAATGCAAGCTTTCATAGTTTAACATCGAAATAATGTGAGAGAGGAGATGTCCTACCTCACTCCTATGCATTCGCTTTCTTGATGTCGATGATGATCCTTGCGCTTCCAGGCTTGCTCCTCCCTTTGCCTTCTGCATTCAATTACCTGCAATAAAGATCATACAACGAAAAACGAAAGAGACATAGCATAGATATAAGTATAACTAAACAATTTGACAGATCAATTAGAATCATACTAAAAAAGTTAATATTAAAATTTTCATGGAAATAAAAACATACTTTGTATTATTGAATAAAAAAAGGGAAGCATACAATTAGTGCCTTGATGTCGGAGGCCTCCTTTAGAATGGAAATCCAAGTCCAAGCCAAGATCTTCAATCTCTTATCCTTTCTCCATAACTTGAAAACATATAGGCACAATCAGGAAGAAGAATGGCAACCAACAATGATGAACCAAGACCAACCCTTTAGGGAAGGCATGGAACTCTTATATAGCATAGCTGGAGAGGTTATGGATCCACAAATGAGGGGGGAATTCCTTATCTCAAAGAGGAAAATCCTTAGAGATAAGATAAAAGGTTAAAAATGGGAAATTCAACCATATCCTCAATCGACAAGTATCAGGCTTCTGTTCTCGAGAGTTATATAGAACGAAGCTTCTGCTCCATTTTTGGAGAACCTTCTTGAAGAGGACTAGTGTGACTTTACTGTTGAATTCCCGCACTGCTAGCACTTTTCACAAGTTAGAGGCAGGGTTACAAGCGTGAGGTTGTTTAGGGGAGAATCATGTTGGGCTTGCAAATTAGTTTTCTTAACAAATTTTTCATAAATGCTTCAAGGAATTTCTATTTTAGGTCTTTAGGGATATTTTAAGCATGTTATCCAAGATGAAGAACTATTCATAGTTTTTGTATCGTTCCGACACTTGTGGCATAAGCAACACAAAAGACGCCACATATAATAGGGACTGAGTAATGCGACAAAATACTATGTAACAACCCCCCTACTTAAATTGGTTCTCATCCTCTGAGAAACTCAGTCAACCATGTGCACTTATCTCATGGCCCTGGTGACCTCCATGACATCCCAAGGCACTGTAGATGGAGTGCCTTCTAGTGAGTAAAATCCTGCATTTTTCTCTTCCTCAATCCATTCCTTCTGCTCTTTTGCTTGGTCCTTTCCTTCCTATAGGACTATCAGAAAAGGTGGACTGAGTTTCAGTCCTATCCATTGAATCCTCATTCTCTACATTGCTCTATTGTAGAATGGTTTTTTCTCCAAGGCATTCTTCATCCTTTCAGGCGAGTGGTATTCTCTAAGTTGAAAACTGAGAGGTAAATGATGCCATCTCCTCTAGAAATATTGCATAATGTCTTCTCCTAACAACCTAAAGGTATCTTCAAAGTGAAGAATGACTTTCTCAAAAAAACATCTATGGAGATAAACCTATGATTTCTAATGACAACCTTGGGGCTCATTATCTCAACTTTGATGTATAGAGGTTACTTCTCTTTTTCCATTAATTTTTTCACCTCCTCAGCCCTTATTTCTTCATGTGCTAACTGTTAGTCATCAGTAATTTTTTTTCCTTGATGATGACTAAATGACTATTCCCAGATTTCTAGAAACAAAATTTATAGAACATTGTGAGTTCTAGAAATCTCACTGCCTTCATTATCCTTAAGATAAAATTTTCACTATTTTATCATCCTATCTAGTCATGACTGGCCCACTACTCCCGGAAGATCCATCATGGGCTCGAGCCATTTATTTTAACCCTAAATTGTCACCTTGGCCCAAATCCTTTGTTTTTTTTTTTCCTGAAAATCCCCACTACCACCTAAACCTACCAATCAAATAGCTTTGCTGTGTCTCACATGATACTCCCAAACACTGATGGTCTCAAATTGTCTCTATAGACCCTTCTTGGATAGTCAAGTATGATTGATGTTTGGATATTCAAATACATTGAGCCTTTCATAGATCCTATCTTACACTTGGTGATCCCTAAGTCTAAGTCTCAGTCCAAAATCCAAGTCCAAGAAAGCCCCCATTAGGTCACCTAAGGTCTTACTCAGTCATAGGATGGATTTGGTGCCCTACAAACTGTGCCTTCCTGCATGAACAGATTGTATTTAAATAGAAATAAAATCAAGCAATTTCATCCAAAATTAATCAACAATCATTTAAGAAAATGCTCCTTGGCTTAAAGAGAACAAATACTGCAAGGGACAACTGCCCTTGTTCACATTTTTACAATGAATAACCAAGGTTGCCATCAGAAATAAGAAGAGGTAAGGTAATAAGATGTTATCATTACCGAGAGGCAGACACAAATGAGACAAAGGCAGCAGGCCTGTATGTAAAAGAGAATCAGGGTGTTTTTTATGGTTGGTTAAAAAAACAATGGTGACAAGCAAGAAACCATCACAAAGGCTACAAAGACAGAAGTCACCTCAACCCCATCAAGTACACATTGAAGATTTTGTTACAAATGATAAATAGGTTTTGAAAGGCTATTAAATATGACAAAACCTCCTTCTTAAAAGCAGAGGGCATGCAAAGAGTGTCAGTTTGAGAAGCCGATGTTTTTTCAAGTACCATCAAAGACCTACAGAAGGGATCAACAGCAAATGAAATATAGGCATCTGCAAAAATATCAAAATGGCCCAATAAAGCAAATGTATCCTTGATTTCTATCTCATCTATTTTGATGCCCCAAAAAATCTTCCTTGTCAAAGGATTGTTCTGCAATAAGATGATAGAGGCATAAGTGAAAATTTTGCAAAAATATGTCCAAAGTGTTTTTTATAGCGAAATATCAGTTAAAAGGCATACTGAAAATATGTTAAAACTTTAACTTTGCAAAAGTGGGTTTGTATTTTAAATTTACTTTTTCAAAAACTATAAAGGGCCTCTTTTAACTTTCCCCCACATCATTTGCCACTTTCCAAGATAGAAGAAGCAGTTGGAGGAAAGTTGCAGGGTTTTCAGGTGAAATTGGGAAAATTTCTTGGCGCTACACATCGAGGCTGGTGCTACGCACCTGGCCTTCGACGCTATGCACAGGAGGGAGGCGGCCAATGTAAATTTACACTGCACTACATGCTCAGAGCTCAGTGCTACGCACCTGGGCTGGCTCTACTCACAGACTCAGAAAAGACCGAAAGGCGCCCAGAATACCACCCAATCTGCCTGGCGCTGCACACCGATGACCCGACCGGCCCGGCGCTACGCACTTAGCAGAATTTACAGAATTTGTCCAAAGAGTTCCAAAAAATTGAAACTTCATCTCCAGGTCTTCTACAAATCTGAGCATAAGGTTGGTGGAACCTTTTTCTCCTCCCAAGCATTCCTTTTCTAAAAACAAGGAGGTCATCCATAGTCAAAGTTAGACCAAACCCTAGACTATATAAAAATAAATTTTTAGTATTTGAGTTAGGGTTTGCAAGTGAAATTTGTTTTGAGTGAAAAAATATATCTAGGTAACTTTGGACTAACCTCCAACACCAAGTGCAAGCCTTAATTAAATTGTTTTTCACCTTAGCCTTCATCTTGCAAAGAGTTGACTTACACCACCTATTTTTCCCAAAAACCCTTAAAGAAGGGCCAAAGGTCCCATTTTTTTTTCTATGGACCAGTCATCATGTCAGAGGGAGACAGTCACACCAGTAGTGATGAGAGCCATACTCCCACCAAGCCAAAACATCATGGAGAAAAAGAAAAACGATTTGAGCCCCTAGAAACCACTCCAATCACTTCATCTCCTATGATCCTTTCATGCTTTTAGGATGTAGGGTGCTACAAATTTTGTGAAAGGGTCAAGCAAGTCAGCAACCATTCAGACTTGACTAGATTGTTTGTCTGTAGCTTACAAAATCATCAAGTTAATCTAGCAGGGGTGCAATTTGAGATCTCATCTAAAATCATTTCCAAAGCAACAGGTATACCAGACATTGGTGAGGTATGGTTCAAAAAAAATAAGTTGGAGTTGAGTTATTATAGGCCCTATTTGAAACCCAGCTATCAAAAAAATTGTAAGGTTGTTTTCCCTTTTTCCCATTTTCTAGAGAGGTATGTTGCATTGATGAGGCAGATTATTAGTTTTTTCACATGTGAGGGGAGATACTCCCGGATCTACTCATATCATATAAGGTTTCTGATGCATTTCACCAAGGTCAAAATTTATGAACCTGCCTTACTACCTTTTCTGAAGCATTGATAAAATCGCCTCAGTTGTCAAGAAGAAAAGCTATGACCACCAAATGTCAAGCCTCTTTCACCACTCCCTGATCAAAATGATTGTCCTATATCAGCTAGAGCAACAAGGAATATCTTGGGAAACCTTCATCTCACACAATGTGTTTACAGACCCCCGGGCCTTCATCCAGCAGAACTTTCCTTCCACTTCACAACCATCTACCTCCGCTCATCCATCATCTCCCCATGTGCCTTCTCCACAAATAATTTCACCTCTTGTTTCTTCCCCTAATTTTCCAAGTGAAGGGGCTCACAGTAGCCCTAGTGAAGAATAAATATAAGGCAGAAGTCAGGAGGAAACTGAGACAGGTAATGATGGACAAGGAGGAAGCAGTGGAAAAGAGGATGATGAAAATTAAGAAAACAGTGAAGAGGGGGGAAGTAGCCATGAAGAAGGCGGTGATGGCAAAGATGGAAGTAGTGAGCATGATGAAGAGGAAAACAAAGATGAAAGTAGTGAGAAAAATGATTAAGAAGAGTAGCCAAATAATGAAGAAGAGCAGCATGATGAGGAGGATAGTCATCAAAGTGCCCAAGACAGTTAAGGAAAGAGTCATGACAGTCCTGACAGCTGTCATGATTGTCTTGACAAAAATCAGTCCGTGGAAGACAAAGAAAATCAAAGTGAGGCAAGTGTAGAATATGTCAATCAATCAGAGGATCAAAGTGATGACAACACTACATACAAAACTTCCATTGTTTCCCCTCTCACATACACTTATCACAAAGGGAGAAGAAATGTGTTTGCTACCCTTAAAAGGAAAAGGGCCATCTCCTCTCAAAATACCAAAACATTGGACAAGGGAAAGGAAAAAATGGAAAATGTTGAGCAGAATATACAAGTTAGAAGGAGAAAAAGGATCAAGAAGACTTCTCAAGGGCCTATTTTCATTGATCTAGATAGTGAAAATGAAGACCAAGAGATTAGTACTAAGTTGCTTCTCTTAGAAAAAGATGCATAGCTTCGAGAATGGGAAAAGGATTTTGAGAGGGCACAAAGGGTCATATAATATTATAAAGAGGAGAATAAACATTTCAAAGAGGTGAAGAGGGGCCTTGCCTTACAGAAGAAAATGGTTAAACACTATGCAAGGAAGAGCATGCTTGCTAATGCCAAAATAAAGCAAGCCCTCATGGAGCTAGAAGAGCTAAAAAGGACCAAATTGCATGACAGCCTCGAGCTCTTGGCTGATGCTTCTCAACAGGTATCTAAAACCCCTTGAGGGGTCTACAGACCAATTTTGAGTCAAATCCAAAAAAAAATTGTTTTTCCCAAATTTTGACCCCTAGGAGCGCAACACCCTAGGCACTACGCACAAAATTGGTGCATCCTCAGCTTCTAAAGTTTTCATTTTTTTGATTTTTCACATCACCAATAGTCTATCCACAAAATTTCAAGTCAATTGGAGCATTTTTTTCCCCCTCAAAAGGTCAAAACACACCTCAAAATTGACCTTTCTGCCTCCTTTTCAGGCCAGGCGCTGCGCACAGAGCAGTCATGGGAGATTTGATTTTTGAGAAGGTAAATTACATCCATTCAGCACAACTCAAGTATATTTTGAAAGTAGACTCATCAAGATTTCCAACGAGCCATCATGGGGCCAAATCCGACGATGGGAAGGGGTCCAAACCTCAGCGACAATAGACCCTATTTTTTGCTGAAAGGGCACTACGCACAGAGACAACCTTTTGTCAAAAAGTCAACAAAAGACACTAATTAATGAAAAATTGGTTTTTTAATATTTTCTTGGACAAATCACTCCTGATTTTATTAGGGAGTTATGTTTTGATGTTTTTCATTTATTATCTTATCTATTATGTGTCTTGGGCATTGCATGGTCATTAAGCACATTTATGACATTTATGCTAAATTAGGGTTTCTGGAAGCCTCTTAGGGTTTCCACCTCCTCATTTGCTCCATAAAAAAAGCATGAGGATCTTATGTATTGGTTGGATTTTTATGACTTATTATGAAGTAATACATAGTCTCTTGGAGTTTTGAAAAGAATTTGATGTCTTGGAGCTCATGCATGCCCTGATTTGTTTGTTGATGGAGGAGGACTATTTGCAGGATCCATAAGCCTATTTGATGGTGATGTGTTTCTCTTTTGTTCATGTTTTCTATTTTTCATTATGTTTCCATCTTGCTATGTTGCAGTAGGACAAAGAATTTAGACTAAGACATGTTTTCTGATGGCACCTTAGGTCTGGTTGTTCTTCACTGCCTTAATGTTTTCTTCTGCTAGGATATGTTAGAGAATTCATATTTTTCTCTCTAAGGATTTCTTGAGCTTGTCTATTTCTTGAATGGTTTAGATTAGTTGGTATCAAGCATGATTTATGGCTAGCCTTGCATATTTTTTGCCACTAAAAACTCTGTTCTTGGAGTCATCTCTTTAAAGCACCATTATCTAGGTTTGTCAAAGAAGTTTGTTTCAATCATGCTCTTTGCATTTTTTTAGCTAATTGTTTCAAAGAACCTTCATAGCTATAATCTTAGATGTTCAGAGTTTCTCTCCTTCTATGATTGTAGTTATTTGTGCATCTTTAATGTTTTTTGTTCTTGATAATGAAATCCATGAAATTTGAATAAGTTTCTTGCCTTTCTGTATTTCATTTGAATGTTTATCTTGGATATTGATCAGTTTAAGTATTTTTCATTGAACTTAATCGTTTGCCCTACCTTACGAGTTAAGCTTTTTCTTATCTGTGTTTAAGATCTCCTTGTTAAAGTATATGATAGAAAATTCTTTACTACTCTTTGTCCAACTTTGTTTCTAAAAATTAATTGTCCATCTCATGATCCTTCACAACCTCAAAGATCCACCAACCAATTTAAAATTTCCCTGCAAATACTCCCTAATCCATTTATGAACCTATCATGACCTTGTTAGACTCCATTTCCCAATGACTTGAAGTTTTCCTTGTTTCTATCTAGTCTTTCTAAGCATCATACCCAACCAAAAACAATCAACAAACCCAATATTTCATAACTAGCCTAAAATCAACCCTAATCAGAAAACAAGTTCACATCTTTGCACCTAATAGAGAGATCCCTCTCTGAATCCAGGAAGGCTAGGTCCTCGGATTCCAAAGCTTGGTTTGATATTACCCCTATCCATTTGTATCTCAATCAATCTAGAAAATTGTGGGGAGCTAACATAATAGCGATCACGGTGGGACCTCTGAGTATATATTTTCCTGAATACCTCTTAGGACTCTTTAGACCCTCAGTTTGACTTAGAAAATCCAGTGGATCTACCACCTCATCACCATCACTAACATAATGGCTATCACGGTGGGACCTCTGAGTGAAAAACATCCTAAGTATCCCTTAGGAATTCTCAAAATCTCAGTTAAAACTTAGAAAATCAACTGATAGCCAAAGAATAGAACTAATTGCCTCACCATCCTAGCAAGATGATGACTAGCTAGAGGATACTCATTGAAACCTTATAGCTACTTAAGGAAACTCAGAAAACCCAAAATAGTCCCTAGATTGATTTTTATCAAAATTTGGTGGTGGACCATTGTTTACATACCCTCAAAACTAAAAAAAACATCCACCTGGCGACTCCACTAGCCTCCAATAGGCCTTTTTCATCTTACTAGTCCCATAGGTTTTCCTAGGATTGTGTCAAATCAGTCCAAATCAGTTTTAGGGACTAGTTATACATTGTGTGAGTGAAATAAACACTAAGAAAGGTCAGCCTTCCAAAAATAGTCCCAAACATTTTAGCCTCTCTGATTTTTTAGTAAGAGATCTGGCTTCACAAAGGATCAATACCAGATCTGACCCAGACCCAAATCCTCCTACCATAGTTGATGACCCAGAAAATATTTTGTGGCAAACTTCTAAAGCTGGAAACTCAACCACTGTTAGGACCATTCATAGAGCAAGCTCTGCACTGGAACACCTTACAATTTCACAAGATCCTCAGTTTGACTTGCACCATACCAAGAACACATCTTTGCACCTACTAGAGAGATCCCTCTCTGAATCCAGGAAGACTAGGTCCTTGGATTCCAAAGCTTGTTTTGATGTTACCCCTGTCCATTTTTATCTCAATCAATATAGAAAATTACGGGGAGCTAACACTAACCAAGATGAAAAATCCATCAACTGCGTGTTCCCTAGTCTTGAATTGGGATCCTAGTGGTTCATATCTGTCAAGATGAGATTATGCATGTAAAATTTAACCATATTTTCCCTATCCATTATACTAGCTTGTTTTCAAAACTCAAGAAAATGTTTGTAGTTTTTAAAGGGAAGAGAAACATGCTGAGCTAGAGTTATGATTTGATATTTTAGCCATTTCTCTTCAAGAAAGAGATCATAATATTTGGAAGGTTGCCTCCATTTCAGGGCCTCCATATAGATACATTCCATGTTGGCAAGTTGGGTTTCCTTCTATTGCAACTTCTCTTTCAACCTCATATTATTTTCTTGTAGCTATTCTTTCATCATAGAATCCCTAAGTCTCAAATCGACCAATTGCTTTCCCATCTTATTGAATCTTTCCTCCATATGTCCCACATCTTCCACATTTTTTGATTTAGCAATGTGCATCCACCTATGGGTTGTTCCCCTTTCTATTTATAGTTCATAAAGAAGTGGAATTGTAAAATTTTAAGGGATGATTCTACCTCCTTCAATAAAATTATAATAAGACTCCAGGATAGGTAGTAGACTAGGCTCTTGGAGCTCTAGGGAGTCATCACATTTTTTTGGTGAGGTTGCTGCCTCCTATATCTCACTTTGTAATATTCCCAATTTTCCACAAGACAATTGGAATATTAGAGTTATTAATTTTCATAATTAATTAAGTAAATAAGAGGGTGGAGGAACCCACAAACCGCATAGATGATTAAAATCCACTTTTGATATGTGTATGTGGATATTTTAGATCTAGATCTACATCATGGAGTAGTGGAACAACTTCTTAAATGAAGGAAAAGTGGAGATCATGGATCTTAAATGTAAAATCATGATGATCTTGGAGGAGGTCAACTAAGATCATAGTGCTTTCAAAGTAAGATCATAAAGCACTTATGATGAGATAGTGGAGGAAGTGGTGCAGCAAATGCACACATGATGGAGAGAGTGGGAATTAAATGCAGACATGATAGAGATCATGGAGAGATAGTGCAATCTTCACGGAGGCTGGAGGCCGCATATGCAACGCAGTTATGAGGTGGGCCTAGGATATGGAAGGCTCACAATATATATAATGAAGATGGAGGAACAATAGAAGGTAGACTTTAGATTATTATTTTTGATCTGTTTAGATCTAGATTTTTTGGTTGACATTTCTATGCATTCTTACGTTGTTTAGCTAAGTATGCAGTGTTGTTTAGCACAGGGTGTTTCCGAGTGGAAATCCCACCCTTACCCACGGGGGACTTCGAGCGCCTACTCTAGGAAGGTTTCTATTGAGATTTATTCTTCATTAGGCATTGGTGCCATCTTCAGGAGGTTGTTTCTATCATTTTAGCTAGGAAATCAGTGGAGAATTCATCCTTTCACCTTCTTCTTCATGTTCAATCTTTCAGGAGCAACAAATATATATCCGGAATTTAGGCCATTGTATTTTACCTCCATGCAGCAGCAATCCCCTCAAGGATTGCATAATCCAATCCTATAGATCTATTGGAGGAAGGAAGTTTTCAACATTTCAGCTTGAAATCCCATGAGGGACCATCTCCTCACTTTGCATTCATTTTTCCACCATTGTTGAGATGATTTGACATATTTAACAACAAGCTAGATAGCCTCCCTCCTTGACAGTGCAGTTTTTGTCAAACAGTTGCGTAGCAGCAACTGTATTCAGTGGAGAAGGTTGGAGGAGCTAGATCTTGAGCTTTTAGCCCAAGGATCTAGTTAAGGGATCGACCCTTCAAGCATAGATTTGTTATTGTAACATATTGTAGCCATCCTTTTTTCAAATCTTGCTTCATATCTGCATACCCAACAATCATGTGTGCAAGCCCTCAGAGGGTGATTTTCTTATATTGATAGATCTAGAAAATCCTTTTTGGGTTTTCTTAGGTATCCATCATAAAGACTGAATCTACATTTTAAGCATCATCAGAGCTCTGAAACTTCCTAGATCTAACTTTATATTTTTCTGACAGTTACAGTTCTAGTAGGTGCAGAAGGGACAACGTAGTTTTCCTTCCAACAGTCTAGGAGTTACATAATCCCTCTTATGGGGTCATTTTAGGGTCATTCTAGGCCATCTCTTTGGCTTGAGTGTCTCATATTTTGAGCACTATTGTATTTTTTATCCACCTCCAATATAATAAAATGGATTAGCTTATCTATACATTCTGGTGTTATATTTAGATTAATTATTTACTTTGCTTCTGTTCAGCTATTTTGTTTTAGTATTACTACATTCTCCCTTTTGGGATATTACACACTTTTCTTCTCCTATAGCTCCTATGGCACACTTTTCCCCTCTTGTGGCACCTTCTATCCCTATAATAGGACACTCTTCCTCTCATATAACACACTTTTCCCCTCCTATAACACATTTTCCCCCTCCTATAGCACACTGTGCCCCTCCTATAGCACATTATGCCCCTCCTGTATCTTCCCTTTTTCTTCTCGTTGGAGGGTTTATGGTGTATTGGGCTACTTGAAAGTAGTTGACCTAGTGGTAGGCCTCCTCACATATGATATAGGTTCCTTTGGTTTAGGCTTAGGAGAGGTGAACTCTTCAACTTTTCCTTCAATGGTTCCTACTTCCTCTTTCTTTCTTGGCGATTCTTCAATGGTGATGGGGACCCTTGTGGGAATTTATGGTCTTCCTTGTTTGATTCTGGTGCTTTTTCTGGTATTAAAATATAGGGGGCCTTGTCTTTGTCTCTTCCTATTAGGCATAACATGAGTGCTTAATGTAGTTAAGGTGGAAACTACTTCTTGTTCAATATTTCCTGGAGATAATATTTTTTGATTAGGTGATCCTTCTCTTGCTCTAGGTTCAGGATTTTTATTAAGACTTAATGTTCCTTCCACTTGTTTCTCCTCCCCTTTTATTTAAACTTCTTCTTCTCCTTCCTTTGCCTCAATTTCCTCTTCTTCCTCTATTTTTAGGTCTTCTTATTTTTTTTTCTTTGCTTCCTCCTCTTCCTCTGTTTTTGTGTCTTCCTCCTCTTTTTTTTTTCCTTCCCTACCTCCAATGCTAGAGGCAGGTGTCTCCCCAAGAGTAATGGTTTATGTCCCTATGGAATTTTCCCTATCCATGTCTATGAAGTTAGTCCATAGGACAGGGATTGTCAAGTTTCTCAAAGCATCCATTACTATCAATTTGATGAGGCCATGGTGAGCTATATTTTTATGTTTTCCCTCCCTCACCTTTTGACTCATATGTGTCATTAATTGTAGGATAAAGTATGACACACTCAATATTTGAGGAAGAGGAAATTATACCTTGAATCTGAACTCATGAAGTAATATGAAGTGGTAAGCATAAACCACACTCATTCTTCCTTCATGAGATATGTAATTAAGGATATGGTAAGCCACCTCATCCCAAGGATAAGGTAAGAATTGTCTTTGGACCCCATTCTTATCCTCAAAAAATTTATATTTTGAAATGAAGAAATTATTCCTAGCAGTGACACTCATGGTTTTGTCTTCCTTGCTCCACTTGATCCATAGAGGTAGGGTTGTCATTATGCTAATGATTTCTTAGCTGAGAGAGATAGATAATCCCATTAAAAAATGTTGGCATTGTCCTATGTTTGGGAATTCAATGCCATGGAAAATTCAAAGACAAGGTCATCATCATACCCCTTCAACAACTCAAAGAAATGTAGCCATTGGTGTCTTCTAAAAATTTTTGCCATAGGAGTGTGTAGGTGGATCCTTTTAGTGTCTGAGGGTTCCCTCCTATTGAATCCTTCCCCTGTCTCTTCTATTGTATCTCCAAAGTTGCAATTAGGTGAGGGAGAGGGATTTTTTTCTTTTATAGATTCAATGGTGAGACAATGTTTAATTTTTGGTAGTAGTGAGTGAAAATGATGCTTATAATCCCTTCGTAGAAAAATATCTTCTTCTCCAACCATTTTAATGCTCAAATAGACCTCCTACTTGCACAATTAAAATTCCACATGCTATAGAATATGAGTATAATTTTCATGTAATTTGGATGTACGGATTAGGGAGATGGTGAAAATTACTTCTAGTTATGTAGTCCTTGACGTATATGGTAATTTGGAGGCCAATTCTAACCACTCTAGCCCCTTTTCACCTTCTCATTCTTCTTGTAACAGTATCTCGACCCTCCTGTAGAAATTGTAGGCCTTCTTGTATCTCACTCCTATTGTAATTCTAGTACAAGGTTCAAAACTCCTCAGTGGCACCAGAAATTGTCCTCTCTCTAAATATTTTCTAAATGAGAAAATGTGAAAAATAATTTGAGGTCGAGTACATAATATCCCATTTTTGAGTGTTTTCTTGGAGCGTTATGGTGACATGGAAATCACATCGGGTTTCCTATTTTGGATTGTTGTCCCCATTTGGAGTAATTAGCCCTCCTTCCCTTGTAATCACCACCCATTATTTGTGATCCTAATCCTTCGATGTGGCATCTATACGTTGCATGAGTAGAAAATATAACTTTATTTCACTAGCCGAGGGTGGCCAAGTTAACTGGCCACCTCCATCTTATTAAAAAAACCCTATCGACGTTCACACATTTTAGTTATTTAAACATAGGGAGGAGGTAAGGATTTTCCATACCTAAGCCTACCTGAGGATCGAATTGTTGCAGAGGTTGGAATGATGGATATGGACCATATCATCGACACCAAGGGAGTTGACTCTATTACCTATCTCCTGTGCATATCTTCATTTTTTTTGTTATGATGCTTTGACTATGGGTTCTTGTTGTGTGTGCACAAGTACCTCTTCTGAATCCAAGTTGCTGCTACTGATGGAAAAACCTCCCTGAGAGTGATATCACTTTTTCATAGTTTCAAGAAAGGTCTCATTATCCCTTATGATGAAAGAAAAAAAACAATATCAGTGATCTCTGTGGTGATTGCATAGGATGCTACATGAGGATATTTCTTCCTATATCAGACCTTTTATTTCCCTTTGGATTCTCTTGTCTGCGTGAGGGTGATGAAGGATATGATGACAATATTTGAGGATAGTGTTAGGGTCATGAAGGAGTAGTGTAGACACTTTTAGAATTAAAAATGATGTACTTTGTGTTTTTTTTTACAGTAGGACAAAGTGGAGAATTTGAGCAAAATTTTGGTGAAATAGAATGGATGGGTGATGGATGTGTTGGCCCTCGTTTTTTATCTCTTTTTGTTTATGAAATACATCTTATTTAGCCATAATATCCATCTATTCACCATAATATCCACCTTATTTTGACCAAAATATGCATATACAGGTATTTATATTATGTTTTTCAATTATTAGATGTTTTGTAAAAATTGAAATTTAAGTGCATTTTTGGACAGCGTTAGAAATTCCCGTAATGGCATTATGGTTTGCATATGTGCAGGACATTTTGGCTGGAGCTAGATATATTTCTAGAAGGATTGGGAACTGAGAATAAGTGTACACCTGTTGGTACAGTAAAACTGAGCTTTAATAGGCCCGGTCAAAGGCGGTCAAGCATGACCTGTCTTTATGGAGGATCCCTAGAAACTAGGTCGAAACTCTTATTTTGTGGGGTTTTCTGGATTTTGATGGATCTGATGGATGAATTCGACTTGATTTGATAAGACAGGGATAATTATGACGATAGGAGGTATTTTAGATGAGTTTGTTAGATAATTTATCTATTTAAGCCTCAAACCTTGAAGGCATTGATATGTATAACTTGTATGACTTAACATTATTATTTTTGAGACTTTGAGACATAATTGAAGATCTTTTCTATCATATTTGATGTTGTTATATGCTGGTTGATTTATTGCAATTTTAAGTAGTTGAAAACACCTTTATTGTGCGAGGCAAGGGTGGAGGACCCCCACACCGAGCTAAGTGCACTTATTAGTTTATTTGTAGTTGTGATTTCTGAATTAGCTTGCTTATGTTTAATTTCTTTATGCTGATTATTTCTGAGTATTGATGAATCTAATGATCATTCTTAATTTTCATATGAAAGGACAAACAAATTTTTAATTTAAACATTCTTTCTATCTAATCAAGATCTTCAGTTAGATTTCATCTTTACATGCTTTTACATGATTGCTGATGGATCTTAATCTTGTTTCTATTCTTCATATGAAGAGTCAAACTAGTATTTAAGTTAAATACTTCTTCTATTTGATCAAGAGACTAGAAACTAGAATTCATCTTTCTTGCTTTTTCTAAATTCTTGTTTTTAACAATAGCATTACTGGTAAATGAATATATGATGAAGGAAAATTAGGACCTCTTCAGTGAAGAGCCTCTTCAATTATTGCTTCATGTATCTTAATCTATTGTTAAATTTAGTAGTTTTTTATTTCTAATTCATGAGGTAATCTTATTAGAGAAGGAAAAACAAAACTCTCAAGTTAGGAGATTCTTCTGCTTCTGATTGCACAATTGAATTTAGAATTTGTTTAAGTTAGATTTATCTTTGTAATATGCATTTCCCTGAACATTAATAAACCATCTTCTAAATTGATCTTAACTGAAACCCATATACTTTGGGGATGCTTCTAAGTTCCACTAGCCCATATTGATAATAAATAATTGCATTAGTTTACAATAAAGAAATTGTGTTGCAGTCCCTTGATTTGGCAGATTGGTAAACCAAATGAAAGGGTAACATCAAACCAACTTTGGAGCCCTAGGACCTAGCCTTCTTGGACTCAGAGAGGGCTCTCTCTATTATGCAAAGGATGTAAACTTGTTTGATTTTTGTATATTTGATTTTAGGCTAGTTGTTAAGTATTTTTTGGTTTTTTTTGGGTTTTTTAGGGGAACTGATCAAAAGGACAAATAGATAAAGAGTTCGTCGAATAAATTGGGTTATGGGGTCAGATGAGGTCAAGATTGTCTTAATGATGGACAAGGTATTACTGCAGGGCCGATTTGGTCGAGGTAAATGGATTCTTTGGGTGAAAGTGAAATGAGATGGACATTAATTTTTTGAAAGACAAAGAGATTTTAAGCATAAATAGCTAAACATCTAGCATTCATGAGTTAGGGCTGACCATTAATCTCTATGAGCGAAACTCAAACTGATAGATGTATAAAATAAACAATCCAGTGATACATTGAAGTATAAGAACCTCTAGCTTTGGGAAAATCACCTTCATAATTTTGGGAAAACAAATAAGATAAACAAACAACTCAATCTATGAAGAGGGAACTCCTAAACATCATATCTTGAGCTATTGGGAACTTTGAAATAAGACTGCAAAGCATGGACAAAGGGAAAGATCGAAACAAGACCTCTTTGACTTAATTAAAACAACCAATAATTCAGAGAGAGAATTTAGAAATGGAGTTTTGATTATCTATGAGTAAGCAGGGCGTACCGTGAATCATACTAGACAACATACATAATAACCATTAATGAAACTGATAACAAGTTCTTAGGGTACCAAAGAGAAATTAAGAACTCTTTGACATAACTAAGAAAGATGAAAACATTTAAGATGTAATGAATCAGGAAATTTGAGGTGCCTCCATGGGCATATCTCAAACTTATTCTTTACTGAACTATAGCAAGCAAGAAGCATGAAAACATGTATGATAAACTAAGAAAACATAACAGATAAGGAACACAATAACATTCACCAAGCCATGGAATCCCACATACAATCCTCCTCCACCATTAAAGTCAAGCAACAGATCATCCACTTCATAAGACAAGTATTTATTCAAAGCTCATAATGCTATGTATTTCTCTATAACATCAAGTTCTACCTCTGGTTACAATGAATTCTCTTGGATTATATAGGCAAAAGAGGAAGAAACCCTCCTAGAGAAACTAGAAGGCCATTGGCCTAATACAAATATCTGATTTTGTCCTTGAGGCTTTGCAAAGCCCAAGGCAAAAAATATATTCAAAAATATCTATTTAAGCTAAAAATAGCAAGAAAATTGAATTTTAATCTCTGAAATAGAGTTAAAAGTAGCTTAACGCACATTTGGATGGCCACCTTCAGAAAACTGCCTTTTTAGCGAAAATGCTACAAGAGCGTAGAGCCAGAAGAAAGTTGGTTTTGAAGAGGACTTTTAAGGGACTTCCTGATGTCAAAACGAAGCCTGTGATGGCTCGTTGGAAAGCCCTAGATGTCTATTTTCTGGAACTACTTTATTTTTCACAAAATGATCCCCAGAAGTCTCCGAAAAAGTGGACTGAGTGGTAAAACCTAGGAGGGTCTCACCTGTTGATATTTGAGGCAGAAAGGTAAATTTTGACTATTTTTTGCCTCTTTGGGGGACCAAAACACCTTATTTTGATTTGAAAATTTGTTAGTAGATGCCCCCAAATTTAATACATCAAAAAAATAACTTTCAAGAGTTGAGGATGCTCCTAGCAAACATGGCAGTGCCTTAAAAAATGTGCAATTAGGCCTAAAAATCACAAAAAACAAGATCATGTCCAAAATTGCTCAATTTCGGTGAGCAAACCACTTATCGGTTTCTAGAAACATGCAAGGAAGCTGAAGCCAAGATACCAAGCCTACATATATCTTTTTCCCCTTTTTTCACCGGGCTCCTCCTTTGCGCAGTTTTGAGCTTTTCTTGGGTAATTTTGAGTTTTCTTCGGGCAAATTGATTCAATTTCTTCCAATGCCCGATCATCTTCCTTTGCAAACCCAAGTCTTTGTTTTCCTTGTCAAATTTGTCCTCCAAATGCTTGTTCACTCTTTCAAGCCATGATTATTTATTATTTTCTATCTCTTGGGCAAGCAATTGTGTGAGAGGATACAATCGAGCAAGGGCTGTTTCTTCTTCCCTTAGTTTCTCCAAAGATTTCCTAAGACCCATAGTCCTAGGCCTTTTTCTTACTGGCTACTCTTCTTCCTCAATATCATCAAATTCGCACATATACTCTTCAAGTTTGATTTGTGCTTTGTATGCTTCCCTTTGGTATTTGAATTCCCGGGTCTCATAGATTTCCATTAGTCTGCTCATCTATCTATTTTGCATTTGTAGAAAGTGTATGAGGTCCTTTGACCTTTCTAGATCAGTTTCTAAGTCTTTGATTTGGGCTTCTCTATTTTGCAAAAGTGACTCAAGGATTCTGGCTTCATCATCTCCGACATCACTGTCTATTTGTATGATGTCAAATTCTCTTTCTTTTTCATGGCTACTCTCCTATTGTTCAAATTTTTCTTTTCCCTTGCTTTGGATAGACTTCTTTGCTCTTGTTCTCTTTGGAAATTCAACAACACTCTTCTTAAGAATTTTGCCTCTACTCCTTAGCGCCCTAGTGATATTACTAGTCACTACTTGACTAGTTTTCTTCTTTGCAGATTTGGTTTTTTTAGCCTTTGGTGCTTTTGAGGAATGAATCATGGCCCCTTTCCTAGGAGAGGTAGCAAGCACATGTTCTTGGCTGTGTTGAGGAGAAGAGAGAGGAGGTTTCATCACTAGTATTTGTTCAACTTGATCCTTTACACTGCCGCCTCCTTCATTACCTACTTTGCTGCCCTGTTCACTATTTTCCTCGTTCTTTTGGTGCTTTTCCTCTTGAGGGCTATCATGTTCGCTGCCTCTACTTTTATCATGACTGTCTTTAAGATTGCCTTGTTCACCCTCCTCACTATTTTGGGCTTGATTTTCATCATTATTTTTCTGACTTCCACTGTCTTCATTAGCTCCACTGTTTTGAATCTCCTTATGTATGCTACCCTCACCATGCTCCTTGCTTTCGTGCCCCTTATGTGTGTTGCTCTTATCTTGATTGTTTTCCTCACTTATCTTTGTGTGTGGGCTACGACCATGGCCACTACTTTGCTAGGAGGCACTTTTTTCACTGTCTCTACTACTCTGCTGGTTGTCACATTCCTTATTTCCTTTATTGTCTGTTCCATGACTATTTTGTTGTTCATCATCACCACCTTGCTTGGAATCTTCCCTTTGTTCCTCATCATCACTATATCCTTCCTCATTGTCTTGAGTTTGTTGAGGGCTGCCTTTATCATGACTGTTTTCATCATCATTTTGCATGCTGCCACTATCTTCACTGTTTTCTTTAGACTCTTCCCTTTGTTCCTCATCATCATTAGTTGTATGTGGGTTGTCCCCCTGCTCATATTCACTGCTATGTTGAGGGATAATTTTTTCTTCATCATCACTATGCTTAGACTCTTCCCTTTGTTCCTGTTCACCATCACTTCCTTCTTCCTCAATGTTTTGCTTATTACCACTATGATTGCTTTCACTACACTCTTCCTTTTCACTATCAATCATGGGTGATGTTTGCTTTTGAGGGGTAGATTGAATAGATGAAGGGGAGACATAGTGAGTGGAGGGTGAGGAGGACATATGAGATTGGCCATGAGATGAAGAGACAGTGGTAAAATCCAGATGAGTAATGAAAGTCTCCCAAGAAACTCCTTTCTGTTCAAGCTAGTGAAGGATGACGATTTTGATGAGAGAATGATGAAAAAGACTAGCTTTTTGCTGAGTAGGAGGTCTCTTTTTGAAAAAGGAGGAAATCTTTTCTATGCTCTTGTAAAGGAAGAAATGAAGATTCAGCAGCTGAGTCTGAGTGAAATGCAACATAAGTCTGACATGATAGGAATAAACTTGAGAATATCTCCCCTCACATGTGAAATATTTCATGATGATTTTCATAAGGGGCGCATAACTATTCAATAGATGAGAAAAGGGGAAGATAGCCTTGCATTCATTTTGGTAAGATAGTTTCAAGAAGGGATTGTAGTGGCTTAGGTCCAAATAGGCTTGTTTGAACCATTTCTTACCAAGATAGGGAATCTTGGTGGCCTTTGACACTGACCTAGGAGTGAGAAAAAAATCAAGGCCTGCTATGTGAACATGTTTTCCTTGCAGCCTCAGGGAAAACAACTATGTCAAGGGAGGGTGATTGGTGACCTCTTGGACTCTTTGGAAAAAATCAAGGCATCCTACCTCATGAAAGTTGAAAAGAAATGAAGGGGAGTCATTTATTTCCTGAGTTGTAGTAGGCTCCAACATTTTGTGAAATCCACCCTTGCTGACCTTCCTTGGAGGCATTTTTTGCTCAGATTTCATTCACTTGTCTTATCAAAACAAGTCTTTGATTAAACTAGGTCTTTCTTCTTCAAACAATGTTTTTCTCTTTAACAACTATGTTTGGTTTTCTCACTTAGCAAGACAGGCCTCTTAATACTGATAATAAGTCCTTTCTCCTTTAATCAATGTTTTCCTTTGTCTTCAATAAAGCAGGGTTATTTTGAAAACAACTATGTTTTCCCTTTGAAATCACTATTTTCCCTTTTGAAATCACTATTTTTCTTCTTCCTTATAATTTGATTTCAAACTCTCTTTAAATCAAAAACTTAGGCAAAGAAAACAGAAATACCTCTTAAAAGAAGTCTCAGTTTTTTTTTGGAGATGAATTCCTTGTGCAAAAATCTGATTTATGGCGAATTGGAGGCCTCTTGAGAGGTGCTACGCTCCTGTGTACAGGCACGTAACACCTGCACGCCACTGTGGGTGCTGTGTGTCGGGTCGGGCGCCTCCTAAACATCGGGCGGGGCAGGTTGGTCAGAGTAAATGGGCGCATCGCACTATCTTACAGGCCCATCGCGCTGTGTGCAAAAGCCTTCAGAGGTATGCTACAGGCGCGTCGTGTCCTTTTACAGGCATGTCGCGTCTTAAAAAATTTGCAAAGTGACTTACCCAGGGTTCAAAAAAATGCTTCTCCTCTGTCAGTTGCACAATAGAAAGTAAAACGTCCAATTTGAGAGCTTTTAGAGCTCTTTTTTAAAATACTTTTGAACAATTTTTCCTCCCTTTGGTGATTTTATATTTTTTGCCTTTATGCTTTTTGAAAAAAAAAGGGTGGGCACCCTTTTTCGTTTTGGAAGAAAAACCCTTTATGATGATTGTGTTAATGTTTTTTGAAAGACGCTACCTTTTACCAAAAACTGCGACTTCTTCTCATTATTGTAGGAGGAATCTTAAACTGTGTTTTGATTCTCTGTTAGTTATGCTTTTAAGGATGTCTTATTTAAAACACAAAAACTCATATTCATCTGGCACTATGTCATATTTTTCCATTTGAAGAAGGCATAATTAGTAAATTGTAATCCTTCCTCATCACTCATGAATATCTTCAACAAACTATCATTTTTTCTCTGTGACATCTTACCTGTAACATATGCTTTTATTGCACCATATCAATTTGGAATTTAGACAAGAATAAAGTGATTTTGTTTATGATAAATGCTCTCTGTTTATCTTTGGAGGAGGTAGCGCAAAGCATCCACTGAGGTTACTTAAAAAAATTGTTGACCCTCTACTTATTATTGAAGGAGATCCTTTCAACACATTCTTCTAGGCGCTTGTTTTATACTCCAGGTTTCAACTTTTTATACATCCAAAGCTCTGTCTGTCAATTTAAGAAGGTTTTCCTCAAAACCTTTAGACCTGTATTTCTCAACTTCTCACAGTTTCCTTGAAACAAGCTATGTGTTTTCCATCTGTGTAATGATTGAAGGAGGCTTATACAAAAACCACTACTGATGGCCTTTCAACACTAGTATGTCAATCTTCTGCTTGTGACGTGGAAGAGGTTCTTTGACTGGTTTCTGACCCTCTACTTGTCATGAAGGAGGTCTTATGCAACTGTAACCACTCAGTTCACTTAAAATCATTGTTGGGCCCTCTGCTTATGATGAAGGAGGCCTTCAAAATGTTTTGACTCTCTGCTTGTTATGAAGGAGGTCATCCTAAAACACAAAAAAAAAAATTCATCTAAAACTGTGCCTTCTCTCTGTTTATTGCAAAAGATTAATGGAAAAAAACTGTGAGCCTCTCCACTTATCACTGATTGAGGCTTTTGTAACAAACTGTCCATTTCTTTTATGAAACCCTGCTTATGATATATGTCCTTTTGCACAAAATCACTGTGAAACCTAGGGGTAAGTAATGCAATTGGTAAATGATAAATGCTCACTGTTTCCATCTTTGAAGTAACTGCTTTTTGCATTATCTATAGCTTTATTTGGTGTAGCAGATTGTCCTTGAATGTTTTTAGAGCCTAGGTTTAAAGTAAGATACAAAAGGCAATTGTTCCTCTTATACCTTCATTGGATGCCTATTTGCTAGAAGCTCTTTTTGCCAAAAGACTGTCACCTTTGATTGTATAACACTGATTTGTAGGGCTTGCTCACATGTTTGAGAACTAATGCAAAAATGCCATCTTGAATTACCATGGAGTGTTGGAAGAAGACATTACCAACCTGTGTATTCATTTTCCATAATGGAATACCTTTGACCTTTGGGTGTTTTTAAGTTTGAATCCTGTAGTTCTTCTTTCTTCACAATCTACACTTTCTCTGACTTCCATAGTAAACTGCCACAGCATGAAACCTTCTCCTGAGGTGCTCTTTTTGCTCACACTTTTCTTAGTGTCATCAAATTTTGCAACCCTGCAGAGATGCATTGATAGATGTCTTTTTATCCTTGGAGATCCTTCTTGATGTATCATGAAATCATGCTTGAAATAATCCTTTTTCTTCAGTCATGAAACTTCTTTCACTATTTCTTCTTGAATTGAAATTTTGTGAGCTTTTCTTGAAACAAAACAAAGCGACCTCTTTGATGGTGTATGACCTAGGGATAGACAAGGGTTTTGTTTTGACAAATAATAAGACATGATGGCTGACTGATATTGAAGACAGGGCCTTTGACTTAGAGGAAGCTTTTCTCAAGGTATTTTCCCTAAACACCACCACTTAGACCTAGGCATTTTATCATAATTTTTGAGGAGTTTCTTAGGCATAATCAGGTCATCATATGACAAAATAATCAGTGAGAGAGGGACAGGTGCTTTTCTAAATTCTTGGACAATGAGATTTATGGAAACAGGGGATTTTGATATCAGAGAGATAAAACCTATGACAGCTATAAACAGGGAGGCTTTTTTGATTTGTGAGAGGACTTAAAAACTGAAGACCATTCCCATCACAGTTTGAAAGGGAGGGGTAGGAAGACAAAAATTTGTTTGAGGTGTTTTCTAGATGAAAAATTGACAGTTTTGAGATTAGCTTCTAGAAAAATCAGCCAAGGAATCTAGTCATCAAAACATGCAAAAGTATCGATGACTAACAGTGGCTCCATTTGGGGAGGGCAGCTCCTTTTAGGAGGTGTCCAGAATTGCAGATCTCTGGCTTGTGAAGACCAGTGGCTTATCCATTTGTGCAAATTTCTCTCTTTATTGATTTTATTTCTGAACATCTACAGCATGATTAGTGTCAAAGTCATCTCTACCTACCCAGCTATATTTCCTAATATTTTTTCTTCTTTAGGTGCACTTGGACTAGCAACCCTTTGACATGACATTTTTTGAAAGTGAAAACACTATCTACTTCTAGACTTATATCTTCCGGGAGTTTAGATTGAACTGATGAACTCCTTTGATTTTCTACCTATGCTAGATCGACTGTCAAGACTAAGCTGTTTGACAGGATTTCTTTCACTAAACTAAAACATGAAATTTAAAAATGACCAAATCAGGGTTAGATGGTCTGATTTGTCATGTGTTTGTGGCATAAAATACAAGCTACACACAAATATTATTTTCGCACAAAATGAGATTTAGAAAAATCAGGACTAGGATACATGGTTTCTTTTTCATCCCCGTTTTCCTCTTTGGTTTTGTTTTGAGCCTGTGGAACGAGTATCTTTTCCTAATCTACCTTCATTGATAATTCAAGCTTACACAATTTTGACTATCACTTCTTTTACTACCTTATCAGCAATCAATTTAAAACATGTCCAATTATGATTAGGCTAGATAACTGAACAAGATATCCTTTGAGCACTATTAGTGGCATTTAGATTTGCGCACTTTCAGCATGACTATTTTTTGAACATGGGGCTTTTTTGCTATTTTTAAAACTACCCTCTTTTCGACTTTTCTATTGTTTTTGTATTTTCTGTTTTTGATTTATTTCTTCAAACAATGATATTTACAATGAGTGAAAATTTTAAAACTGAAGCTTTTAACAAAAGTAATGTTTGAGTGTCCTACCATATACAAGACCTCCAAAGGTCTCAGTCCCATCAAGTTCTTGCAAGAAAAAACATTGTTTCTACTAACTGAATTGATAATGAAAGGCCCTTTACATAAGTTTTGAAACTTACCATGCTTTCCTTTATCTTCCCTTCTGGAATCCCATTTTAATACTTTATCCCCAACCTAAAAATCATTTTCCTTGGTCCTTCTGTCAAACATATTTTTCATCTTATCTTGCACTAACTGAGTCCTTTGGTAAACTTCTTCTCTTGTTTGTTGTAAATGGATAGTCTGATTTATCCTCCTTTGCATGTCATTTTCTTCTATTTGAACTTCTTGTAATCGCTTCATCACTGGAACCCCTAAAGATGTCGGGAAAATGGCATCCATTCCATACACTAGTTTATAGGGAGACATACCAATTGATTTTTTTGTGGTTAGTGTACTAGTTTTCCATGCCATGAATTTTGATTTTGTTCAAGAAGCTTCTTAATGATATTGACTAGGCTATTGTTAGAGGACTCGGCCAAACCATTACCTTGGGGGTAATAAGTTGTGGAATGTCCTAATGTAATATGATATTTGTAACCGAAGTCAACCATTATTTTGGAGGAAAAGGCAGTAGCGTTATCAGTGATAATTTTCCTAGGACAACCAAATCTAGATAAAATGTTGGTTTCTAGGAACTTGATGATGACTGAATTGATGGCATTCCTGGAGGGTATGGCTTCTATCCATTTGGTAAAGTAATCAGTGGCTGTGAGGATCCATTTGTGTTGAGCAGACAAATAAGGGTGTATTTCCCCAATAAAATCTAAACCCCATTGCTGGAAAGGACCTTCCACTATGATGGGATGTAAGGGCAAAGGTAAAAAAATTTCTTGCCATCAAAAATTTGGCATTTATGGCATGTCATAACAAGTTTGTGAGTGTTAGGGAACAAGATAGGCCAACAATAACATGCTCTAAGGATTTTTTTGGTTGTGGTTTTCCAGTAGAGATGTCCTCTGCATTCTCCTTCGTGCATTTCATGCATAATTTTTTCTGCATCATCTTCAAGCAAACATTTAAGCAGCATACTAGTGGGATTTTTCCAATACAGAATTCCACCTAGAATACAAAAATTTAAAGATTTTTTTTTGAGGAATCTTGCTTTTGTCTTTGATAAGGTTGGAGGAGCATTAAGATAAAATAACACTTAAAGAATATCAGCATACCAAGGTGAATTTACAAACATTTCTTCGACATGAGGGGTTGTGCATTCTTCCTATTCTTCTAAGGTGTCAACAAAATTTATATCTAATGCTTGGAGGTTTCTTTCTGCCATTAGTCTTGTGAGCCCTTGTCCCTTAACAAGTTTGGTGGGTCTGATTTCTAAGTGATATTCTAAGATGATAGCAATCCATTTTCCTCTTTTACCATCGGATCTTGATTTAATATATCTTTGACGACGGTATGGGGGACAAAAGCAATGATATGAGAATGTAAGATATAAACTCAGAAATATTTCAGTGCTTTTACCAATGTGAATTATTATTTTTCCATGATATTATATTTTAAGGGAGCATCTATTAGGGCTTTGCTAAAAAAATCTATGGGTTTTTCTTGCCCTGCTACATTCTTTTGTAACAATACTACAGCTACTGTGTGTTCAGATGCAAATGAGAAAATGTAAAAATCTTTGGTGAAATCAGGACTTATCAGTACTAGTGTTTTTGTGAGTGATTTTTTAACCAATTCAAAATATTTTTTGGCTTCTACAGTCCATTTAACTCCAACTTCCCTTTTTAACATGTTTGTGATATCTCTCAAACGTTTGACAAGATTTGGGATGAATCTTCTTAAGAAATTAATTTTTCTGATAAAGGATTGCAATTCCTTAATGTTTCTGGGGTGACTGATTTGCAGTACGACTTTGATTCTTTTGGGGTCTATTTTTATTCCATCTTCAGAAATGATGTGACCTAGGAGCATTCCTTCTTCAAGACCAAAATTTTTTTTCTTGGGGTTCATAGATAAACCATATTTTATACATTTTTCAAAAACCTTTCTCAAGTGAACTAGATGCTCTTCATTTGATTTGGAATATATTTTGATGTCGTCAAGATATATGAATATGAAATAACCTATGTCTTCTGAGAAAGCTATGTCCATGGCTCTTTGAAATGTGGCACCGGCATTCATTAATCCAAAAGGCATTTTAACATACATGAAAGTGCCCCAAGGCATGGCGAAAGCAGTTTTGTGTTGATCACTAGGAAAAACCAGCACTTGGTTGTATCTGGAAAAACCGTCAAGTAATGAGATTATTTTAGCACCAACCACCTTTTGAAGTATGTGGTCCATTTTGGGTAAAGGATAGTTGTCTTTTAAAGAGGCTCTATTCAGATTTCAGAAATATATACAAAGTCTAATCTCACCGGTCTTTTTCCTGACTGATACCGAGTTTGAAACTCACTCGGAGTACCTAAGGTAAACTATTATCTCGACATCATACATATTTTTTATTTCCTTTTCAACTAAAGGCAGTAAGACGGGATTTATTCTCCTCAAATTTGGTTTGAAAGGTTTTTGGTTTTCTTTGAGGGTGATCTTGTGTTGAATAATGCTTGTGTCGTATGATTTCAAATCTCGGTATCCCCATGCGAACACATCTTTAAACTCTTTAAACAAATCAATGTATTTCTGTTTTATGTGAGGAGGGAGAGTTTTGGAAATTTTGATCATTTTTGGTTCTTCTGTGCTTCCTATGTTATATTCTTCTATATCAACCTTAGTAGATTCCATTTTTGGTTTTTTGGCCACATCATTAAAATAAAATAATTCCTCTAAGGGTGCAAGACCTCTGGGTATGGTGTCATTTTCACAGTGTAAGACTTCAATCTCTCTTTGGTCTAAGTCCTCACATGTTTCAGCTTCATAGGGATGATTATTCAAGTTTATATCTGTTAGAGAAGGTAAATCTGGCTCCTGGTCTTCATTTTTGTAAATACTTCCTTCTTCATGTTCTAAGTTTGTTTCAATCATTTCAAACCCATTTCTAGATTGAAAAAAATCATCAATTTTTTCATCATATTTGAATATTTTCCAATGGTCAATGTCATCCGGAACTGTAGGAAGATGTTTGACTTGGATACTGTATTGTTCGTTTGCAAATGGTTTTTGGCAATTGCTTGCGGAAAAAGCGAGCTCATTGGCTAGGATATTTTGAGTCCTAGGAATATAAGTGAGTTCATATCTTTCGAAGGTTTTAAGCATGTCTAATGCTACATTCCTGTATTCTCTCAGTCTTAAGTTTTTTGTCAAATATTCACCTTTGATTTGTCTAATTACAAGTTCTAAATCTCCCTGGGCTGATATTTTCTTAGCACCTAAGTCTTTAAGTAATTGCAGACCAAGGAGAAGGGCCTCATATTCCGCAATGTTATAGGTACGTTGGAATTATAATCTGAAAGAACGACTTTCATTAGTATTGTGTATCCAGATCCCAGCCCCTGAACCAGTTTTTCCACAGGAACCATCAAATCATATACTCCAAAGAGTTTCCTTTTCATGTGTGTTACTAAGCTATTTTTTAGGTTTCTCAGAGTTTCGATCATCAATTTCTTTATCTGGGGGTGAGTAATGTTGTTTAACAGTTTGAATTCTTCTTCATTTCCTTTTATTTTCTCATTAATATCACTTTCATTGTATAAGATAAAATAATCTAAATTGGAATGAATGGAATAAACTAGAGTATTGTTTGGCCTATCTAGGTTGCTTACCATATATTTCATGTGAGTTTCTCGGTACAACCTCCTAGTTTGGTTAAAGACCAGGATGGTAGCAAATGACATGTCCATTTGGAGGCTACCTCGTATTTTGGAAGCCCATGATCTTGATAATATCATTCCATATTTAGGAGGAATATCAGCCACCACTACGTCCATGACTAGAATTTTAGCTGGTATTTGTGTTAGAGTGAAACACAGGTTCTTTATCAGGCCTAAGCATTTGACCCTACTTGAATCGAATGAGTACAAGTCTTTGTAAGGTTTATTTACCTCTAGGCCCAAACTCTCCATGACTACTTTAGGCATGAGGTTATGGGAAGCACCGGAATCTAACATGGCATTATGTAATATCTTGTCATGGATGTTCAAACTTACGTAGAATGGGGAAACAGTTCCTTCTTGGTATTCTCCTTCTATTTTGGGACCAAATAAAAGCTCGGGTTTGTCGTCTGTCAGATTTAAAGTATCTGCATCATTTTATATGTTTAAGACTTTAAATATTTGAGATCTGTACCTATCTACAATTACTAGCTCAGTGAGGGGTATGGTTACCTTGATCTTGGAAATTTATCCTTCGAAACTAAAAGGTGCTTGGGTTTTTCACATATTCATCTCAGTTCGATTAGCCATAAATTATTCTATATTCTTGATTTTCTGATTTTTATTCGGGGTTTCGTTCAATATAGTTGTTTTGGGAATCTCAGTAGAGGTACTAGGACAGTTGGGATCAAGGCTTTCCTGGCTAGTTTTGTCTTTGTTTTGGTTAGTTCTCTTAGCCATGATTTTGTTACTATCTGGTGTTCTTTTAAGAATGGTATCGGGGGCTTTTATAACAGCAGTGTCTGAGCTACCTTTCTTAGAGTTGTCTTGGTTTTTCTTACTCCTAATATCATATTGCCTATGAACTTCCATTATGGTGTTTTGTAATCCTATTTCAGGATCTCTGGGGTCCTCATAATTTGTTTCATTTTGGTTTGAGGAGAAGAAAACTTGTTCTTCTTCTGTGAGGAAAACGTCACCCTTGCTATCAGAACCTATCAAGTTTAAGTGATTTTCATCAAGTGGTTCCATATCTCTTTATACCTCATCAACATAGTTTTCTTGGAAAGGTGGCCTAATCTGTTGGTCATTTTCCCTTGATTTGATTTGAGGGGGGTCTCTTCTAAAGTTTTGGTTCCGGATTATGTTTTGAGGATTTGGCTGGTTGTCCTTAAGAGGTGCTTTTTCATTTAGATTCATTCTTTCCCACATTCTCTCCATGGATCTAACCAGGTTGTCTATTCTGGGATCTGAGGAGGAAATTGAAGGCATGGCCTCATCTCGTTATGTGAATTTCTTTTCTGATCTCATCCTAGCTCTCTTCTCAGCTAGGTTGGCTTCGGGCACTAACAACTACTTTTTGCATTTCTTCTAAAGTTGCGGGGTATTTTTCTCTTAGTTGGTATGTCATATCTGGATCGAAACCTTCGGGAAATTTTACTAGTGCTGAGCCAAGTGGAGGTTTCATGTTAGGTGGAAGGGCGTTATAGACACTGTTGAACCTAGTGCAATAGTCCTGAACACTTTCCCCCATATTCCTTTTAAGATTGTTATATTCAGAAAGGATTTGGATGGGGTTTTTCCTGATTTCCCACCTGTTTATGAAAGTTTGGTAAAGTGTTGGGAGATCATGTATACTGTTAGGAGTTAATTTTTTAAACCATTTCTTGGCTTCTCTACCTAGGCTTTGGGCAAACATTCTCATTCTTATGGTCTCATCTTCTCTTTCCATGTATTCAAAAGCATCACTGATTCTATCTACATGCTGTTGGACAGTGTAGCCTCAGCCCCGGTGAAATGTGGGATTTTGGTTTGGTAATCATTTTGCAAAGGTACCAAAGGCTGTGGTAACACTAATGGTGCATACCAAGTTGCCATGATGGGAGCTGATGATAGATTCACAGTATTAGGATTTTTAGGATGGGATGAGGAAATTTGCACAGTGGTGTTTTGAATGGGTGGGATGGAAGTACTTGGACTTGTAGACTGATTTTGAGCAGATTTGGGGTAAAAGGAGCCGAAGTGGTGGAGAAGCTGGAAATCGGGTGGTGTAGTAGGTGAGGCTTCTCTGCTAATACTTGGCTGTAAATCTAAAGGCTCAAGATCGGCAAGGTTGATTTTGCTCTTTGATTTGTTTCTGAAAAGGGTTTTTGCTGAACTCAAGTCAAACTGGGAATCTTGCAAGGACGTAAGATGTTCAGGTACAAAGCTTGCTTTGTGGATGGTCCTATCGGTAGCTAAGTTACCAGTTTCAGAAGTTTTCCACAAAATATTTTCTGGGTCATCAACTATGATAGGGGGATTCGGGTCTGGGTGAGATCTGGTATTAATTCTTTGTGAAGCCAGATTTCAAATTCAAAGCTTAGAGAGGGTGATAGTTGTGATTTTTTTTTGGATGGTTGTCCTCTCTAGGGGATTTTCGGATGTGAGTAAGGTAAAAACTAAATGAAGGCTAGTGGAGTCGCCAGGTGGATGTTCTTGAGGTTTATGGTCCACCACCAATACTGATAAAGATGTTTTTTAGGAAAATTCTTTTCTAGAAAACTTTTATGTGAAAACTTGTAAGAATGACTTAAAAATCAGTTCAACAGTTTGCTAGATTGTTGAGAAAACTAAAGTTCTATTCTTAGGCTATTCTGTTGATTTCTTATGTTTTTATATGAAGGTTTCTGAATTCCTAAGTTGTACTTAGTTTGTCATTGATTTCAGAGGCTGCAACATGATTTTTGTGTTTTTGGAAAGGTAGGTCAACAGGATAATATGATTATGAAATTTTTGGTTTTTTTAGTTGGAGTAGTAGGCCTACTGGAGGCTAGTGGAGTTGCCAGGTGGATTTTTTTTGTTGTTTTTAGAGATATGTATTTATGGTCCACCACCAATAACTGATAAAAAGCCAATATAGGAATGTTTTTGTGAGGTTTTTTATAGATTTTTTATATGAAGCCTAGTTTATAAGAGTGTTCTAAACCTGGTTCATCACTTAGCTAAGGTGGTGAAACAATAAGAATTTACTCTAAATGATTTTATAGGTTGTTTGTCCGATTTTAATTTTGAAGGACTAATGAGTCTACAAGAGTTTGCTAGACTGTTATGTACTCAGTGTGTCCCACCGTGATCGCCATTATGTTGGAGTCCTGTGATTTGGAAGATTGGTAAACCAAATGACATGGTAACATCAGACCAAGCTTTGGAGCCCTATGACCTAGCCTTCCTAGACTCAGAGAGGGCTCTCTCTATTATGCAAAGGATGTAAACTTGTTTGCTTCTGTATATTTGATTTTAGGCTAGTTGGTAAGTATGTTTTGGTTTGTTTTGGGTTTTTGAGGGGAACTGATCAAAAGGACAAAAATATATAAAGAGTTTTTCGAATCAATTGGGCTATGGGTTCAGATGAGGTCGAGATTGTCTTAATGATGGAAAAGGTATTACTGCAGGGCCGATTTGGTCGAGGTAAATGGATTCTTTGGGTGAAAGTGAAATGAGATGGACATTAAGTTTATGAAAGAAAAAGATATTTTAAGCATAAATAGTTAAACAACAAGCATTCATGAGTTAGGGCTGGCCATTAATCTCTATGAGCGAAGCTTAAACTGATAGATGCAGAAAATAAACAATCCAGTGATACATAGAAGTATAAGACCCTCTAACTTTGGGAAAATCACCTTTAGACTTTTGGGAAAACCAATAATATAAAAAAACAACTCAATATATGAAGAGTGAACTCTTAAACATCATATCTTGAGCTATCAGGAACTTTGAAATAATACTGCAAAGCACAAACAAAGGGCAAGATCGAAACAAGACCTCTTTGACTTAACTAAAACAACCAATAATTCAGAGAGATATTTCAGAAATGGAGTTTTGATTAGCTATGAGTAAGCAGGGCATACCATGAATCATACTAGACAACATACATAATAACCATTAATGAAAATAATAACAAGTTCTTAGGGTACCAGAGAGCAATTAAGAATTCTTTGACATAACCAAGAAAGATGAAAACATTTAAGCTACAATGAATCAGGAAATTTGAGGTGCCTCCATGGGCATATCTCAAACTTATTATTTACTGAACTACAGCAAGCAAGAAGCATGAAAACATGTATGATAAACTAAGAAAACATAACAGATAAGGAACACAATACCATTCACCAAGCCATGGAATCCTACATACAATCCTCCTCCACCATCAAAGTCAAGCAAGAGATCATCCACTTCATAAGACAAGTATTTCTTCAAAGCTCATAATGCTATGTATTTCTCTCTATAACTCAATTTATCCCTCTGGTTACAATGAATCCTCTTGGATTATATAGGCCAAAGAGGAGGAAACCCTCCTAGAGCAACTAGAAGGCCATTGGCCTAATACAAATATCTGATTTTGTCCTTGAGGCTTTGCAAAGCCCAAGGCACAAAGTATCTTAAAAAATATCTATTTAAGCTAAAAATAGTAAGAAAATTGACTTTTAATCTCTGACATGGAGTTAAAAATATCTTAACGCACATTTGGATGGCCACCTTCAGAAAACTGTCTTTTCAGCAAAATACTACAGGAGCGTAGCAGCGGAAAAATTCTGTTTTGCAGAGGATTTTTGAGGGACTTCCCAATGTCAAAACGAGGCCCGTGATGGCTCGTTGGAAAGCCCTGGATTTCTAGTTTCTGTAACTACTTATTTTTCTCATACTGATCCCTGGAATTATGTAAAAAAGTGGAATGAGTGAAAAAAACCCAGGAGGGTCGCACCTGCTGATATTTGAGGCAGAAAGGTGAATTTTGACTGTTTTTTGCCTCTTTGGGGGACCAAAACACCTTCTTTTGATCTGAAAATTTGTGAGTAGATGCCCTCTATTATTCATCAAGATTTTTTACTTGTTGTTTATGACTAGTTTCTTAGCAAGTTAGTTTCCTTAGTTGAGTTTTCTAGAAGCTAATCTCAAACTATCAATTTGTCAACTAGAAAACACCCCAAAAAAACTTTTGTCCTCCTACCCCTTCCTGTCAGTCTATGATGAGAAAAAACTCCATTTTTGAAGTCCTATCTTGTTTCAGCAAAGTATCCCTATCTATAGTTGTCTTAGCTTGGTTTCCCTGCTATCATTTTACCCTTGTTTCTCATGCCATTCACTGTCCAACATTTGACAAAGTGTCTGCTCTTCTATCCCTGGTCATCTTGTCATATTACAATCTGATCATGCCTGAGAAAACACTCAGAATCTGTGAAAATTGTCTTTAAGTTAGATAGTGGTGTTTAGGGAGTTTTTCCTTGGTTAAGATATCCTAAGCCAAAAGGCCTGTGTCTAGTACCAGTCAACCTTAAATCTTTCCCTATTATGTAAATAAAGCATTGTTCTACCCATAGGTCACACACCACTAAGGGGTCACTTTGTCTCATTTCAGAAGAAGTTCAACAAAGATCCAAATCAGGAAAAGAGAAGGTTCATCACTATCTAAAGAAATATGCTTAGATCAGGTATAATCTCCATGAAACACCAAAAGAGCTCTCCAAGGTTCCAAAGCATCTATTTTTACATCTCTGTAGGGGCGTAATTGAATGATGATCATGTAGGCAAATAAGAGAAAAGGGACAAGTTCAAACAGGTCCCTCATGTTGAAGGGGTTTGCCATCAATGATCAGATGAAGAGTTTTAAATTAAAGAGCAACAAGTGTACATGTTATAAAGCTAAAGGTTGCTATAAGAGTAGAGATCATTCCTCATGTCAAATGAACACAAAAGACTGAGTGATGCTAACCAGCAGTCCTCCATAATCTACTCAAAAATCAGTGCTTCATAATTTTTCCGAAGGGCATCATCATGTAGGGCATAAGAAGACAACTGCTTCTTATGCTACCTGGAACCTGAGTTGTGAAAATTAGTCAAAGGAAAAGATATCTACATGATATCTAGCAGCAAACACTCTCCATATACAAATCTCATTTCTTCTGGTCTTGTGTTCATAGTGATATTTTACAAAAGGATATATACATATCAAACAAGGCCTCATAAAGCAAGAGGACATGAGTTTCAAGTGATTTTATCAATGATAAATGTCAAATTCTACTTTGTTTCCTATTGGAATTATTCAAGAAAACATACAGAACAAGGTGTAGTGGTTGAAATAGATGAAGATCCTGTGTTTAAAATAACCTCCTTCAATAATAAGTAGAGGGTTAGAAACAAATGATGGAACCTCCTTCATATAAAAGAAGAGGGTAAAAGACACATTGTTGTGACCTCCTTCACTAATAAGCAGAGGGTCAACATGTTTTTAAGTAGCTTCAGGAGTTGTTTTTCACCACCTCCTCCAAAGATGAACAGAGAATGCATAGCAGGGTTTGAAATGTTGTTTTTGATAAAGTCTCTGTTGGTAAGACCATGTTGAGAAACAGTGGTAAAACAAATGAAAGTTTACAAGTTAAAGGCCTATTTCACATAAAAAGCAAAGTAGTGACATGATGGTGCTAAAAAGCCTCTGCTCTTATGTTTATAAAAGCCTTCTTCAAAGGATGAATCAGAGGTTATATTTTTTATTTAAAGTAGCCTCATCTGAATGGTAAAATTGGTAGACTAAGCTCTGTTTCTAGTCAATTCTGCAAACTGGTATAGAGAAGCATCCACATAGAAGGTGTATGTGAAAAGGGAATTTTTATTTTACAGATCCATTATGGTTTATCATAGCTAACCCTTCCAAATGATGAATGAAGGGAAAGTGCCAAAGGTTACTTTTTCAGCTCATTTAAAGGACAAAGGGCACACGGTCTGATTAAGATAAACTCTTTATGTTTTAAAGTGATCTCCTTGGTAAACAATCAGGGGATCAAATAATGGTTTGGAGGCCTCCTACATCATACAAGAAGAAGAACAAATCATGGTGAAAAGACCCTCATCACTTCAAAAATAGTGGATTTACCTTATGGTGTTGAAAGGCTGCAGTGGTAATATTTTCGTAAGCCCCTTTCAGATGATATACAATGCCACAGTCTTGGAGAAAACCTTCAATGTGAATAGGCAATAAACACTATTGTTTTTAGCCTCTTTCCTCATAAAAGAGTGCCCATAAGAGTATTTTGAAAAGGGCCTCCTTCATCATACTAGCAGAAGACCAAGTCATGGTTTAAGGATCTCATGAAAGCCCCGAAAATCGGGTCTACAACAAGGGGGATACCCACCCGGTCCGGACCT